>PVIR01006821.1:0-63860 GCA_004026965.1 Petromus typicus
TCATAGGGGCCACTGCTGTGCCAACTGCTCTTCCTTTAAAATGGATTACTGATTCTCCAATTTGGATTGAGCAGTGGCCCTTAACTAAGGAAAAACTACAGGCTTTGGAGACCTTAGTGGAAGAGCAGTTGAGGGCAGGTCATATAGAAGAATCTACTAGTCCTTGGAATTCTCCTGTTTTTGTGATAAAGAAAAGGTCAGGGAAATGGAGAATGTTAACTGATTTAAGAGCTATTAACAAGGTCATTCAGCCTATGGGACCATAATTCCTTTACCTTCTATGCTTCCAAAAGAATGGTTTTTACTAGTCATAGATCTTAAAGACTGTTTCTTTACCATTCCATTACAACCTCTAGATTGGGAAAAGTTTGCTTTTACTGTACCTACTTTCAATAATGCTAAACCTGTCAAGTGTTATCAATGGAAAGTACTGCCTCAAGGCATGATGAATAGTCCTACTCTCTGTCAGTATTTTGTTGCCCAGTCATTATAACAGATCAGAATCCGGTTTCCTACAGCTATTATTTATCATTATATGGATGATATTCTTGTGGCAGTAAAAAGCCAAGAGCAATTAGTAGCCATTTGGGCAGATATGAAACATACTTTGGAATCCTGGGGCCTGGAAATAGCTCCTGAAAAAATCCAACAGGGCAATGTAGTTGACTACTTAGGATATAAAGTTACAGCTTCAGCAATCTATCCACAAAACATTCAGATTCGAAAAGATACCTTAAAAACTCTTAATGATTTTCAGAAGTTTCTAGGTGATATAAATTGGTTGTGGCCTACACTAGGCTTAACCAATGCAGATTTTACTAATTTATTTCAAATTTTACAAGGTAAAATTAGAATCCTCAGTTAGATAGTCCCTGACAACTTACTCCAGCTGTAGAAGCTGAACTCCATCTAGTAGAAGAATGAATTGCCAATGCCTGTCTGGAATGATTAAGAACTAACCTGTTCAATTAACTTTGTTATCTTCTCATCTCCTCACTCACCTACGGGTGTAATTATGCAAAAGGAAGAAAATATTTTAGAGTGGCAATTTTTACCAAATAAGGCAAACAAAAGATTAAAAACTTATGGAGAAAAAAATCTGTGAAATGATTATCAAAGGTCGGTTGTGGGTTCGACAGCTGTCTGGATATGATCCTAGTTCTGTTGTTGTTCCTATAAAACTAAAGAAATTTCTCAGCTATATGCCCTTAATGAAAATTGGCAAATGGCTCTTTCTGATTTTGTACGACAAGTGCACAATTCCTATCCTAAAGGGAAAATATTCCAGGTTTTAAAGCGAACCTCATGGATTCTCCCAACAATTGTCAAACATAGGCTACTTTCAGGAGCAAGAACATTCTTTACAGATGCTAGTAAGCTAGGAATGGCTGGATATCTTTCTGATGAGTTACATAAAGTGGTTCAAAGCTTATCATTCGGTTCAAAAGGCTGAGTCATATGCTATTCTCATGGTTTTAGGGGATTTCTCTATTCCTCTAAACATCATTACAGATTCTCAGTATGCTGAAGGGGTTGTACAGTCTATTGAAACTGCTTTTATTCCTGATCATGGTTCTGAATTAAATACACTATTTCTTCAGTTACAACAATTGGTTCATCAAAGATCATTTCCCTTGTATATTACTCACATTCGTGCACATTCTCAGCTGCCTGGACCATTGGTGGCTGGCAGTGATGCTGTTGATAGACTCCTCATTGGCAATGTTGCTGCCGCTACACAGTTTCACCAGACACATCATGTTAATAGTAAGAGCCTTAAATATTGTTTTGCTCTTACATGGCAACAGGCTAAACATATTGTTAGAACATGTCCTTCCTGTCCTTTTTATTCTGCTCAAACTTTTGATGATGGTGTTAATCCTCGTGGACTAAAAAATAATGATTTGTGGCAAATGGATGTTGTTCATATTCAGGAATTTGGAAAATTGAAGTATGTGCATCATACCATAGACACATACTCAGGCTTTCAATGGGCATCAGCGTTAAGTTCCGAGCGTGCAGATGCTGTTATTTCCCATCTTATAGAAACTATGGCCATTATGGGGAAACCATGTTGGTTAAAAACTGACAACGCTCCTTCTTATGCCTCCATTAAACTTCAATCATTTTTGAAGCAACAGAATATTGAACATGTCACTGGCATTGCTCATAATTCTACTGGACAAGTAATTGTTGAACGAGCTAACCATACTTTGCGAGAAATGTTATTAAAACAAAAGGGGGATATGTAGGGGAAAAGGTAGCTGTTTACCAGTTATGCAGAACTCCTGAGTTTCCTTATCACCAATTAACAAGATGCCCAGGAACATCCTGTGAACTGGTGATAAGGAAACTCAGGAGTTCTGCATAACTGGTAAGCAGCTACCTTTTCCCCTACACAAAAATATAAGGATCCAGCAGGCATGTGCTCCAAGGCATTGTGGGAGTCAGATTCCTGATCTTGGCATCATTAAAAACTACTGTGGCACCTGGGACTTCAGGCACAAGTCCACTCTTCTTTCAAAAGAGAATTCAGTTTTCCCATCAGGCTAACATGTGTTATTCTTAAGCATCTCTTATCAGCTTAGGCCTAGGAAGCTGGGATATAGTTGTGGTCCTTGACTGCTCTGACATGGCTCCAGGCAAGAGGAGGTGTCTCATTGCCTTCAAGTCTAGGAAATAGGACACAGCCATGGTTTAGGACTTAAGATCCCATCTCGGACTTCAGAGCTGAGGTACTGTATACTTTTGATTCAAAATCCTAGAAGTGGCCCACAATAGTAGCTCAGGCTCTGAGAGAATAGGGAATGGCAAGATGCTACTGCCACTTTGATCTTAATTCTGGGGATTAGAAAACAGTGATTCCACTCTCTGAAAAGGCAGGTGACTCAGTGTCCCAGACTTCGGAGATTGAGCTAGTTCCAGGCAGATGGGACTCTGGCTACATAGGTTGGAGAGTAGGATGTTACAGTTCAGTCAACCCTCATTTCCTGTGATGAGTGGCACAACACTGACATGGTTCCAGAAAACATGGCAACATAGGGTTGCACTCCTCCTGTAATTTAGGGCTCAGTGTTGCTGGAGAGCATGGTACTTCAATTTGGCCATGAAGGGAAGTGCCTCAATGACTGTGGTGGAAGGCATTGAGTGGGTCTCTGTGGTTGGCCCAAGGTCGAACATAGAGCATAGCAATCGCTCTGTTTGAAGGTGGTGTGCTACCAGATGGGTTGTGGCAGCTGAGCGTAGGGAAGACAGGTAGGTAAAAAGTACATACCTAGAAGTGGGGTGGACTGCAGCAGCACAGGCTAGAAAAACAGGCTCAGGAGTGGGGTGGGATGCACTACTGGTCCTTCATTGTGCATGACTCCATGGTCAGAATTTACAAATCCTCTTCAGCGAACTGGGAACCTACAAGAACTACAGATATCTCCAGCGGTGGTACTACAGGGACCCACAGTGGGGAGGGAGGCTGCTGAACCCTCTTTCTTATCTTTTCTCTTCAGAAGAAATCCCTGCAGGTTCTGATCTAACCCCAACTGCAGAATGGGAAGTAAAGTCTTTACTTTTCTTCTCTATGAAGTTATCTTGGGTCGTAGGAAAGTCAGCTTGGTTCTAGGAAAGCTCTTCTGATCGTTTGGTGTTTTCCAGTGCTCTACTTCAGTTACTTTGATTAAAATGTGGTGTGTTCACTCACTGTTCTGGACTCTTTTTGTGAAAGGAAAGAACACTAGGAGGTATCAGTCAGCCAAGCTGCTGATATCCCGACACTCTGACATATTCACTCTACTATTTCACCGGCAAGGAGGCAAATGCCTATTTTACTTTGTCTATTATAGTTTCAGTTTTCAAACAGTAATATTTAGAACCTCCTGGCACAGCTTCATTGCTTATAGTTGTAAGAGTTTCTGCTATCCTTAGCCCTCTACACTTTTATAGGTTTGGCTGTGGGGCATAAACGTACTCAATTTGACTATATATTTTTAGTTGACACCCACTTGCAGAGTAAGAACAACTTTGACATTTTATATCCATGCTAACAAGTGTCATTGATAGATATTTTAATTTTGGGCTATATCATTGAATAAAAATGCTATTTTACTTAAATTCACATTTCCTATATCTGGGAGAGAATAAAGCTTTTAACGTCTCATGCAATTCTAACTGTCCCACGGGAACTATATGGCCACTCGTCTACTGAGTTGCTTGTTTCTTTTCTTAATGATTTGTAAGAGTTCTTTTTATATTCTCTTAATTCTTTAGTGGTTTTAAATGCTATAAGTATCTTCTCAGTATATATGAATAATTTATCTTTTGGTGGACAATTATGCATTCTAATGTGGTTAAATTACATAAATCTTTTTCTTAATGGTTTGTAATTTATAGAAACCATTTACATGGTTTGTATTCTCGAAAGTAAAATATATTACAGTGACCTTAAATGTTTTCTTCTGTAACAACTTGTTCTTTGTTTTATATCCAGATGCAATTTCTTAATATGCTGTATGGTAGGAAACTTTTTTTCTCTATAAATAACACTAATTTTAAAAGTCTATGTTTGGACTTCTCTGTTAGAAAGCATGTTCTAACTTCCATAAATTCATTTCTGCAGCACCAACCCTTTACTCAGCTCCATTAGTCTTTTCACTGACAAAGGTTCCAATACTCGAATATTATGTAGAGAGTTTTGTAATACATTATTGCTTCTAATGGGACACAACTCCCACTGTACATGTAGCCAAAGCTCCTGATTCTCCACAGTTTCCCTCACTACAGAGCAAGAACTACTATGTCACCTTTTGAACAACCTTTCGCCATTTATATACTGCTAATACATTGCTATTTAAATACAAAATTTCATTGTAATTACATAAGAAATGACTATATTTTGAAGTTATTTTAATGACTATATTTTAAAGTTTTTTAAAGTTTGAAATAACTATAATATAAAATAACTTATTCTGAAATATTAATTCATCAAAGTATTTTATCAACTTTTTCCCCCAGATTTTTATGTCCCAGGTCATTCTTCTACATGAATTTTCTGATATAGAAGTCATTGAATTTTAAGCCCACTTATAATTTTTTTTTTCTATTTTGGCCTCTTGAATAAAATTCTTTTTGTTTTACAGTTCTCTCTCAGCACCCTGAAGATGGTACTCCATTTTATTCTGTATCTATCAGTATTGATTTGTCATGTCAAATCTCTGGTGACTTTCCAGTCCTCTCTCTGGTATTTACTTGATTTTTTTATATTCAAAATAACACTCTAAAGTGATTGTATTTATAATCGTTTTTGTTTTGGTTCCTGGATAGAACTTTCCATCTGTGATTCATGTTTTCTTTCAGTTCTCTTAACAGTCTCAGTTACTGCTCAAACTATCTATATGTTTTTTTTAATTTAACAGTTCTGCCATTCTTTTGAATTTCTTATCAGAAGCATTTTAGCTACTTATCTTCTTTTCCAATTTTCTTAACTATTCTTTTAGACTTCTCATTTCCTCTTTTTCTGTTCTGCATAGAAGATAATTATGTTAATTCTACCTCCTAATCTTTAATAGCTTCATTGATTATTCCCATTTACCTAATTTAATTTGCACTATCCTTTGCATACTAATTTTATTTTCATAAACCATTCAATTTCTAAATAAATATTATTGTTTTATGACTTTGATAGTGCTTATATTTATTTTAAAGCTTGATATGACTGTAATATGAAAATAATTTCATCTGAATTACACCTATGTTCTATCTTCTGGTTATAAAATATTACATTTCTTCATGCGTTAAAGAATACCATTTTTAAGATTCTTTTCTAAAAAGTAGCTCTTTGTTTTATCTTTCTCACTCAGACTCCCTCCTATGTTCATCCTTTCTGTTCAGTAGATGTGTGGATGACATATTTATCCCCAGAGGCCCAATATAAAACAGTAGTCCAAATATCTTAATCCACTATGACAAGTGTAATATCAGAGATTATCTCCAAAATGACAGGTGGGCAGAGTAGTTCAGAGCCCAGCTGCAGGACTGTTTCCTGTCTCACTCAGATTCCCATACCAAAGCTTGATGTGAGTCACAGTCCCAGCATAAATACTCTCTGAGTGTGAAGACTAACATTCAGACCATCTCCCAGCTCTAACCTGGTTCTGCCTCTTCAGTCAAAGCAGGAGGATCTGATTTCCCATTATGCTGCCAATGCTGATGTGTACACTTAACCAGTGTACACATGGTTATAAAAGAACTGGCTTCATATAACCTCACTCTTAGCAAATCCTTTCCCTTTCTAGTCCACAGACATATGTGTCAGATTAGCTGATGTCCCTTTTTTTCTCTTCTGTATTATCTCTTACACTATATAATTGGAATTTGGAGGCATCAAAGTTAAGGTGCCACAAAATAATCAAGTTTCAGCCTTGAATGTTTTTCTAGTTTAATTAAAATTAAACTGGAGGAACACAGAAAAATAAATCATTTTAACACAATGAAAAGGAGTGGTGAGTTAGAAAGCAAAAGATAATAATAATAATTAAAGTTTGGTCAATGCTAAATAATAGAAGTGGCTTGCTTGGACAATGTCCTTTTAATTTTCATTTTATCGTTGTACTCCTACCAACCTTATCTTTCAAAAACAGCACAAAACTCTGAAGAACAGTGAAAAATTATATAACGTTATTGAAGTTGCCTGAATACAAAATAGTTCATTTGGAACCAAGGAGTTTGACTCAAGTGAAGATGTATAACATCAGCTCTTGCTTATTCCCATCCAACTTCACCTAGACATGCTCTGTAATCCTAGAAAAAGTATCATATTTGTCTTTTATTTTACATCTCACCTGTGCAAAGAAATTATTGAACAAAAATACTTATACTTTTTAAAATCTGGTTATCTATGATATCATAAAATGAACACATACTTCTACTTAATTTCCTATTTCAGAATTCCCTTGTAAATCAGCTTTGGGAGCTGAAATGTCTGACAAATACCTAAATTAATTTTACTAGAATCTCTAATGATATATAATACATATTATCATATATGTACATATCGACATATATATGTAGATACACATATATGTATACATGTATGCATAATATATAGCAAACATATTAGAGATTCTAGTAAGATATATATTACTATATATCTCTCTATATATATATCCTTGTATATATTATATATCTTATATATATCTTAAATCTCATATATATATATATATATATATATATATATGGTATATATATATATATATCCTTCAAAGTATCCTATAAGAACAAAGCAAACCTGCAAGTCATAAAACTACAATTATAATATCTAGCGAATGTCAACTCAAGAAGTGTGAAATGTTCTGAATACGAATCTAATACCAACTATACTGTAAGAAATGACTTGATATCTGGACTTAATTCAGCCTGCAACTCAGTTTTAACATTTTTGAATCTCAACTTCTTTGTTTTTTAAATAAGATAGATGTTTTCTTTTCATTTGACTCTATTATTACATACTTGCTTTAGATAGAATAAATTCCTTGTGGGAAGTTTGTAATGCACATAACACACCTTAGTTCTTTTTAGCTTTCTGGGTTCCTTTATGACACACTCTTAGCTGATAAGTGAGGATTTGTTAAGATAATCCAGGAGACTTGTTAGTGAATGGACTAACAGATTTGCACATAATGACTCATGCCTATGATCCCAGCACTCTGCGAGGATTAGAGAAAAGTATCACAACTTTCAGCCCAGCGTGGGAAATTTAGGGAGACCCTGTGTGGAACAAAACAAAATTTCAAAATGTGGCTAGCCTAGGGAATGTGGCTCCAAATGAAGGCCTTGGGTTCCATCTCCAGTAACATACACACATACACACACACACACACACACACACACACACACACACATACTAATTTATTCCATCAATGACAAACAGTTTTGGTCAAGTCACTTTCATAATTTATCCTTTAACTGTAAAAGTATCCTATAGTATTTAGTTAAGAGGAAGTGTTCTAGTCAGATTGTCTGTTTTAGTTTCCTTCTAAAGATTTTCTGACTAAATTTACTCTTCCATAAAATGAGGTTAATCATAGTTTCTACTTACAGCAATGCTGTGATGATTAAATGAGATAAAAAGTATTATATTTGAATCACAGTATATAATCAATAAGTATTCTTATTTATTAAGAATTGTACTCAAGTATGGAGTTTTAAAATTAAACAGTCCTAAATAACTTAAATATCTATAAATATCAATTAAAAAGCCACTATAGCCATCCTCATACATAACAGGTATCCAAAGAGGACACAATGTGATCAGGGAAAATTTCCTGCTGGTTTTGTTTATACTAAAACCTCATACCTGTGTCCACATGCATTCTTCTGATAAGAGGAATGATTCAGTAAGCGTTCAGTGTTGTTGTATGGGGCATAACATTTAAAAACCATACGCAAATGAGAAAAAGAGTGAAAACAAATGTGAAGCATTAGCCAATTTGTACCCAACTTCATGCTCCATGATGAGGATGCACTTGTCAGTAAGTAAACACAACCAGAAACTCACATCACTATTTTCTTGGAGTTGCTTCAAGGTATGGAGATTGTATATGTTCTACGACATTTTTGTCATAATTTATTTTCCTACTGCTGAGGCTAAAGTGGAGAAAAATAAATCGAGGAACAAAATAGGGGAACAAAAAAAAAGAGATGAGAAATATAATGAACTATTCACCTTTTCAACATCCTTTTAACGAGAGTGCATTATTTACCTTATAATATATTTTAGGTAAATTCAAATTTTTTTGAAACATAAGAAAAGGGAAAGGAAGGAAATAAAATTAACAATCATGCCAAAACTGAAATCATTTCTTCAGTTTAGTACATTATATCTAGTTTAACTCATTTGAGACATATCGTTATAAATTTCAAAATCATTTTTGTCTACCTAAAAAATTCAAACTACCTAAGTTTGAGCTCATTTTAAGACTTGAAGAAACCACAAAATCTCTTCTTTCAACTTATGCCATGGGTGACCTACACCAAAAAGTTCAATGAGAACTGACGTTAGAAACTGCCTTGAAGATACAAATTGCTATAATTATCTTTGAATATACATATCATTAAACTAGAATGGATGTCAATAAACCAGCACAAAAATATCTTCATTATTCACAGCATATTATTACAAAACAAAAGTGAAATAGTTTCCTTTACTCTTTCAACAAATGTAATCTGGACTATAATTTTCACATTTTAACCATATACATGAATTCAAATAATATTTCCCTCAGTGAAACTATTCTTTTATCTTCAAATGACAGAAGCTGAGATAATATCTATTTTAAGCCAAAATCAGTATTTTATTTTGTAAAAGAAAAAAATCAGCCTCAAGTGAAAGGAGAAAACAGTTTTGGTAAGATTCAAACCGAAATAAACATGAAAGGGTATTTAATAATCTCTATGAGACAGTTAAAATTTTAACCACTTCAACATTATATATAGAAGTGCCCTTCCTAAAAACATTCAGAGCCTTTTGACTTTTTTCATTGAAGTACCACAGTAGGAGAAAAAAAATATAATGCTCAGTTATTCATTTCAATTGCAGTTTTTAATGTAATCTGCCCTGCACACTTTGCCTCACCTTGTCAGAGAGTACTGCTTCCCCAGGGCTGCCCCGGGGTCTTGTTGACGGATTGCTCTAATTGCAGTTGGTGCTGTAAACAAGGCAGCGACTCCATGTTCTGCAAGCACTCGGAAATACGCGCCAGCATCCGGTGTTCCCACAGGCTTCCCCTGCAATGAGATTCATTTAAAATGTCACCAGGCTGGACCGGGGAGTTAGCTCAGTGGTTCCGGCACCTGTCTTGCAAGCTCAAGGGCCCGGGTTCGATTCCCCGGAAACCACATATCATACCGGGTGTGGAGACACGCCCAGCAGCAACCAGTAGTACATACCACAGTGCCGGGCGTGGTGGCTCACGCCTATAATCCCAGCACTCAGGAGGCAGAGGCAGGAGGATTGCTGTGATGTGAGTTTGAGGCTGAGCTCAGAGCCAGCCTGAACCACAAAGTGAAGCCCTGTCTCAAAAAACCTAAAAAATTAAAATTAAAATTAAAAAATAAATAAATAAAATGTCACCGGGTAGAATGTCTCATATCCTGTGTCTCAATCCTTACACGTTTAACATAGCAGTATTAAAAAGGCGAAGTTCTCAGTTAATCTTACTTTTAAAATAGTTCTACGCTATGTTATAAATAAAACCAAATACCTGGCTATGGGAAAGAATTCTGACTTGCTCCTTTAGCGCACCCTAAAAGCTTATTTCTCCTTTGAAAGATAAAAAAGCAGAAATAGGATTTGACACGGCCAAATAGAGAAAGAGCCATCTTGGAGTTACTGGGAGAAAATCAACTAAAAACAATGATACCTGGAAGAAAGGGAGGGACACACATCCTGATGCCAAAGTCAATCTGAATAAAACTTGTAGATTAAATAAAACACGAGCATAGATCTTTATAAGAAGGCAAAGCAGCCCACAGAGCTGCCTGAAGGACCTCCACTTGTCAACACAGCAGCAGTAGTCCTGGGAAGTTCCCCCAAATCTGACGGATTGCGGTAGCGTGGCAACTCAAGTCACACAGTAGATTTGGGACATAAGAGCCTTCCTCGTTTCTGTCCTCCTCCAGAGGACTCAGCAGCCTAGTAGCAAATTGCACCAGCACACACTGGGGTGAGTGACCACCCCAACCCAAGCCACTCCATCCTTGATAAGCCACCGCCCTTTTTAAATGTGTGTGTGTGTGTGTGTGTGTGTGTGTGTGTGTGTGTGTGTGTGTTATACACAGCGGCTAACTGGAACCTCTAGGAACAAGGTTGGAGACAGGGATGAAAGCAGCGAGTGGAACAGTACCATTTCTCCTGCTCTCAGTCTGAAGTGACTGAAGCAAGGTTGGGCTACAGCAGGACCAGCGGTCTGTCAGCACTCCCCCAACTTTGCTTCCAATGGCGCTAGAGAGGAGGGGGAAGTGGGACGCAAGCAACCTCTGGCGGTCTGAGCAGTGACCGGAAGGGGCAGTGAGTCAGTCAGCAGTATTGCCCTCCCTGCTCACAGCGGTGTGAGAAGAGACAGATACACCACAGGAGTGGGACAGAAGCTGCGCACGAACTGGGAAGGGCGGACTCTACACAGACCTGGGATGGCCCTGGGCTGTCTCTCTGAGGGTGTCATAGCAACTGGGAAAGACACAGAGACAAAGGGGTAAGGAGATGCGGGAGGGCTAACAAGGGACGTTCAGGAAGTTGCTGGCTGATGATTCTGGCCCCAGCCCCACATCCGGAGGCCAAGCCCAGCCGCCCTCGAAGCTCTGATCCTACTGCAGATGTGCTGGGGTTAACCAGCCCAGACTTGGGTTCCGACACAGAGTGATGGGCACCAGAGGAATTTCATTGTTTGTTTGTTTTGTTTTCCTTTTTTCTGCCTAGTTTTTTTTTTTTTTTTCCTCTTATTGTTCTTTAAGTTTTGGGTTTCACTGTTTTGTTTGGTTCATCTTTTTTTCTCAACTGTCCTTGATTTTTGATTGTTCATGTGAATGCATGGTCTCTAGACTTTCTGTCTCACTTCAACGTTCTTCTATTTCTCTTTCATTCTTTCTCTCTTGTCCTCTTCTACCTCTACCCTACACACAAAAGAAAATCACCCTACCATGGAGAAACTTACTGCATAAAGTTCTTGGTACAAGTTGGATTTTTTTCATAGAACTATAGATCTTTTTCCTATGTCTAAAGGTTACAAATCAATTGCACAGTTCATCAGTTTCTAGGCTGTGCTTGTTGCTATTGTTATTGCTAATTGTACTACTTTTGTCAGAGTGTCATAGCTGTTGTAATCAGTTGTCTTCCTTTTTATAGCAGCATAATGATTGTCTAGGGCATGAATCATCACCACAGTCCAGTAAGAAAGGACTGGGTACTAGGTCAAATATAGCAATTTCTCATCCTTAATAAATTGGGAAAGTGAAAAAGAAATTGGAAAGGTAAGGACAGACACAAAGTCCAAGAGCCAGCTATTTCTAGAAGTCATCTCTGAAGGCTAACATTTCCTCAATGCTGATTGTGTTCATAATGTATGTATAAAATGTACCAATAAAATCAATTAAAAAAGAAATAATTAAAGAATGGCTCAGTAAATATAGAATAGACCCAAACAACAAAACTGAAGAGCTTGGGAAAATGATGAAAACTATGAATGCCCAACATAGGAAATAAATGAAATCCATGAAACATTGAAATAGTATCCAGGAGATTAAAAGTTCTACTTGAAGCGTACAAAGGCAAGCAAACCAAAGTAAAGACAGAATATTAGATCTGAAAGACGGGACTACAGTTAGCAATCAGGAAAAAAAAATCTTAAAAGTAGCAAGGAGCCATCAAAAATCAATCAAACAGCTACAAGATGATGAAAAGAAAAAGGACATAAGATTGACTGTAGTCAATTAAAAAGCCAGAAACAGTGCAAGTGACATAAAAATCTTATTCACAGAAGTAATGCCAGAAAACACCTCAAGTATGCAAAAAGAATTTAACATACAGATAAATAAGATACATAGAATTCTAAATAGCTATGTATGACCAATATAAACCTATAGCAAGACATATAATAATTAAAATTCCAGAAATGCAGTAAGAGAATAGAATATTAAATGCTGTGAGAGAAATAAAACAAATCACCTCTAAAGGAAAGCCCATCAGAATCACAATACACTTCTCCACACAAATTCTTTTTTTTTAATTGAAATCTTTATTGGTACATTACATATACACATCATGATTGCACTCCAAATGGGAATTTGTACCAGTATAAGACACAACTTAATTCTCATTTTTTCTCATAGCCCTATCCACCCTACTACTCCCCTATATACATAAAATTTGTTTCTTTCCTTTTTTGTTATAATCTCCTGAGGATCAATGGAGTAGACTAGAAGATCCAGAAACTACTCCAGATACACTGAGCCACCTCATCTTTGACAAAGGAGCTAAAAATCCTCAATGGAGGAAAGATAGCCTCTTTAACAAATGGTGCTGGAAAAACTGGGCTTTAACTTGCCAAAGACTAAAACTAGATCTAGCTCTTTCACCATATATCAAGATAAAATCAAAATGGATAAGAGACCTAAATATTAAAACAGACACTCTAAACCTGCTGCAAAACAGGTTAGGTAAAACTCTTGAAGACATTGGCTTAGGCAGACTTCTTGAACAAAACCTCTATAGCACAAGAATTTGCAGAAGAAATCAGCAAATGGGACCTCATTCTTTTAAAAAGCTTCTGCACAGCAAAGGAAACCACCAACAGTGCAAAAAGGCAACCAACAATGTGGGAAAAAATCTTTACCAGCTGTTCCTCAGACAAAGGGTTACTATCTAGAATATATAAAAGAGCTCAAAAAAATCAGCCCACCCAAATTTAAAGACTCAACACAAATTCTTAAGTCAAGGAAAGCTTGGAAATATTTCAAGTTCTGAAGAAAAATAAACACCAACCACCACTGATACAACCTGTAAAACTTTTTCAAAATCAATACAAAAATAATTCCATGACAAAGGACAACTGAAGAAATTCATGACCAGGAAACCAGCTGCACAGAATGTTCTGAAAGATATTTTGAGAAAAGATAATAAAGATTATAATTCCAAGAACGCCAATAGAAAGAACATACCAGAAAAGCAAGCAGTTAAACAGAGGGGAGAGACAGGGAAGCAATAACAGGAAAATAATATGACAAGGACAATACATATATATATATATATATATATATATATGTATATATATATATGTATATAATAATATGTGTATATATATATATATATATATATACACACATATATATATATGTGTGTGTGTGTGTGTGTGTGTGTGTGTGTGTGTATGTGTTATAACTACCAATGTTAATGGTATCAATTCACTAATCAAAAGAAATAGACTGGTAGAATGGGTCAAGAAACAAGATCTGTCAATATGGTACACACAAGAAACACATTTAATTTGAAAGATATTAATAAACTGAAAGTCAAAGATTGGAAAACAATATTTCATGTGAAAAGAATCTAGGAAAAAGAAAGAATAGCTATTCAGTTTACAGAATTTACAAAGTTAACTTCAAGCCAAGACTGATCAAAGGAAACAAAGAAGCTCACTATGTACTTATTAAAGGAAAACTCCAAGAGGAAGAGCTAATCACACACACACACACACACACACACACACACACACACACACACACACACACCAAAAACTAGCACACATTACTGTTTAAAATAAATATTATTGGTATGAAAAATCAGAGTCCAGAGTGCCCACCATTACACAATGAAACCACAGTTGGCATGAAAAATCAAATGAGGACTAACACAAGTGTAACAGGGGATCTCAATGCCCCACTGTCAAAAATAGGCACATCAATTAAACAAAAAAAAAAATATCAGTATTAAACCAAACCTATGAACAAATGGACTTAGTAAATGTCTACAGAATGTTCCCCCATAACATTAGCATATACATTATTCTTAGCTACACATAGGACATTTTCCAAAACAGATCACAGACTAGTATAGAATATGCTTAAGTAAATTCAAAAGAATTGAGATTATCCCAAGTATATTATCAGACCATAATGCAATGAAATTGGAGGTAGATGTCAAAATACACCATAAAAACTAAAAAAACACATGAAAATTAAATAGCACTTTCTCAAACAACCAGTGGATCACAGATTAAATCAAAGAAGAAATTTGACAGTTTCCATAATTAAATAATAATGCTGATATAACATTCTGACACGATGGGACACAATGAAAGCAGTCCTACCGGGAAAATTTAAAGAAGTGAATACTCACTTCTGGAAAACAGATTCAGATCAAATAAACAACCTAATATTGAACCTCAAACTTTTACAAAAAGAAGAGTAAGTAAACCCCAAAACTTGTATGAGGGAGTGAAGATCAGAACAGAAATTAATGCATATGAGATAAGAAAACAGTACCAGGAATTAATGAATTGAACAGTTAATTCTTGGAAAGACTAAATAAAGTTGACAAACTCTTAGCCATCTGTGTTAGTTACTTATCTCTTGCAGAGACAATATATCCAACACCCAAGGGTTTATTTGATTTACAGGTCAGAAGTTTCAGTCCACAGTCAGGTGGCTCCAAGACAAGGATGACAAACAAGCATAGCAGAGCAGAAACAACAAGGCAGGCACAAAGCAACAGAGTAACAAGAGAGAGTTTGTCAGTATATTTCTCCACCTTTCACCTTATTCAGGCCACAGGAACTAGAGTGGTCTCAAGCTAATTACTCACGTGTAGTTGTTTAGTAATCACACACTCTTAATCCCCGCATTACCTTGTTCCATTATTAGGAACATAGACACAAAAATTGTCAATAAGATACCGGGACACAGAATGCAACAGATGCAGAAAAGACATTTGACAAAGTCCAGCACCCATTCATGATAAAACCCCAAAAGAAAAGTGAAATAGATAAACTTGGTCTCAACATGACAAAATTGTCTATGACAAACCAACAGCTAACATCATACTACATAGTTAAAAAAAAAAACAACAGATTTACTCTCAAATCAAGAACAAGACAAGGATGTCCACTATCACTACTGCTATTTAATATAGTTCTGAGAATATTAGCCAGAGCTATTGAAAAGAGAAAGAAATAAAAGGAATAAAGGTGAGAAAAGAAGAAGTTAAACTGTTATTATTTGCCGGTGACATAATATTCTACATAGAAAACCCAATAAATTCCACCAAAACCTTCTAAATTTATGCAAATTTAATTGCATAGTTGAATGCAAAGTCAACTTTCAAAAATGAATACCATTCCCTAAATAAATCAAAAACTCGCCGAGACAGAAATTAGAGAAATCACATCTTTCACAAAAGAACTGAAAAAATGAAATATTTAGAAATCAATACAACAAAGTAAAATATATTTATACACTGAAAATTATAATGCTCTGAAAAAAAAGAAGGTATTAGAAAATGGAAATATATCCCTTGCCCTTGGTTAACAGGAACCAACATAATGAAAATGGCAATAGCCCCAAAATTGTTATACAGATTTAATACAATTCAATGTAATTTAACCAATAGCATATTTCACAGAGAAAATAATCCTAAAGTTCACTGGGAAAAAGAAGAGACCTTGAGTAGCAAAAGCAATTTTGTACAACAATCCTGGGCATCACAATACTTAACTTAAATCATACTATAAAGCTACCATGACAAAAACAGTATGATACTGACCAAAGAATAGACCCAAAGATAAATGGAACATGTTAGAAGACGCAGAAACAACTCCAAACACATGTAGCCACCTCATTTTCAACAAAGAAGCCTTCACTGGAAAAGAGATAGCGTCTTCAATAAATAGTGCTGGAAAAATTGGCTTTCCATGTGACACTAAAGACTAAATCTAGACCCATGTCTCTCTCCATGCACTAAGTAAAATCAAAATAGATAAGAGATTTAAGTGTTCAAACAAAAACACTAAACCTGCTGGAAGTGGGAATGGGTAGAACTCTTAAACACGTAAATTTAGGCAAAGACTTTCATAACAAAATTCCGATGGTGTAAAGACTGATACCTAGAATACATTTAAAAAGCTCAAAAAAAAAAAAAAAGAAATCATAGACTTCAAATTTAAAGACCCAGTAAAAAATGGGCATCTGAAATAAAAACATACTTCTCAGATGAAAAACAAACAGAAAATAACCATATAAAAATTGGTCAACATCATTGGTCATTTGAAAGATGCAAATTAAAATAATGCTGAGATTTCATTTCACTCCACAAAGAATGGCTATTGTCAAGACATCAATCAATGACAAAAGCTGGCAGGTTCATGGGGAAAAAGGAAACCTACCCCACTGTTGGTAGTTGTGTGGACTTGTGCAACAACTGTGGAAATTAGTGAGATTTTGAAAAAAAAAAATAAAAAAAAAACTTTAAAGTTCCCTTTGACCCAACTATTTCTTTTCTTGATACTGTACCCCATAAGTTAAAAGTATCATGCCACAATGATAGAAGACCACTTCTATTTATAGCAGCACAGCTTGTAATAGCTAAATCTTGGAAACTGCCTAAGTCTTCATCAACTGATAAATGGATAAAGAAAAGGAATGATTTTAAAAAATGCAATACAGTACTTCTTAGATATTAAAGAAAGATAAATGAGACATTTCTAGGTAAATGGGTACACCTCAAACCATAGTCAGAAATGAAATAAATCAGACACACATGTGTAAAGATCACATTGTTTCTCTCATTAAGAAACTGAAAGGTTAATAAAGACCAATGTATGTGATAGATAGTGTGAAGCAGAAAGGAAATGTTCAATGGGACAGGGCAGTATCAGGGAAGGAGAAAGAAAGTAAAGAAGGGAAAAAGAAAAATGAGAAAAAAAAGAAGAAATGGAAACAAGGCTTTTGTACGTAGGAAGGGTTTGAAGAAGAAGACTCAATATATGTCATGTACAAGTACAAATTCCCGATGATGATTGTGATCATTCTGCATTATAAAATGTACCAATAAATGCAATTAATAAAAAAAGAAATGAATAAACTCTGAGACCTGTACTATGGAACAAGGAGAAAACCAAGAGGTAGATCTACAGATAGAAATGTGTTCTATTTGCTTCCAGCTGGTGAAATAATTAGGATGGAAAAGAAAACCTAAGAATAAGAGAAGAGCACTACATAAGTGGGAAACAGCTAGGGAGATGGTCAAGTTTCAGGACTTCCGGCGGAAGTGTCAGAGAAAGACAGTCTCACAAAAGTCAAGGTCACTGGCAGAGAATTAATGACAGTAATCAACCAGAACCCCAAACCATAAGATCACAGTGCCAGGAGTTCATGATGACCACAAAGTGCAAGTTAGCAGATGGTCACTAAATGGCAGATGTCACCAACGGGGAAGCAAATTGTCCAGGTGTCCGTACACCATAAAACATAATACTTGGGTGAGGCAGCCTTCAAAAGAAAAAAGATAGGAACACACATTATATTCAAACTGCGAACAGATAACAGGCTTCTATTTGCTAGGAAATTAAACACATTCCTGCATCATGTATGAAATGAATAAAATGACTCTTCTATCATGAGCATGTGTTTTTATGTTCAGAATTAAAAGTGACAATAGCAATTCTGAAATATCTGAGAAAAGATAAAAACCTGAAATCACAATTATTCCATAGCAAAGACCTTTTTAGTCAAATGTCTTAGTTCTGAGAAAGTGACTTCTATGCATTCAAGAAAATCCTGTAATATTCAAAAGAATGAATGCATTCCATAACCTCAAATGGCATCACAAACGTTCAACCAAACATCATGTTTTCTGGCAAATAATACTGTTCACAAAAACAAAGAATTAGCATTTGATGTTTTTACAAAGAAGAAAATGAGCAAGCAATAGAAATAAATTACACAATATTCTAAGAGACTTAAAAATCTGTCTTGACCTCACGTGTCCCTTCATTCTGCAATTGCTTCTCATTGTTGCTGTTTCTTGTATTTCTAGAACAAAATGCCTGAAAGAGATACAAACTTCATAGTGAATCCTTTTGTGCATGTTGATGTACAAAAGGGGAAACCAACTTCTCAGATTATTTGCTGAAGACTTAAAATTGTTAAAGGACATAATGAATTTCCACGAGATGTGTAACCTTATGTAATAGTCACTGAGTTTCTTCTCTGATCGAATTCCCCATCTGAGCTTCCCAAGGATTTAGAAAACACATGTAGAAAACAGAACTAAGACAAAAAGAAAAAAGTTTGCTATTAGAAAATCCAGAGAGCTCTTCACCCAGAAAATGGTAAAGGAACCAATAAAATATAAAGTAGACCATATGTGACCTATAATTTAGATTCAACAACCATCTCTAATTGGGCTTTTGATATGCATTAGTTAGTTTTTATTTTATTTTAAATGGTTGTCCTTAATCATCTGCAATGTAATTATGTTTCTTCTCTTTAAAAATATCATTTTAAAATGTTTTTCTAACACTCTTTTTTTTATTCTTTTAATATCAAGAGTTTTCATTATAACTGAAAATTGATTTATTTTATCACACAATCCAAATTATATGATCTCAAGTGATTTCAGCACTATTTTATACAGGTCAACACACTCAAATAGCATAAAATATTACCAGTTACAATCCAGCAAGACATGAATGCAATTTGACTCACAAATTTTGCAGCCTTCAGCACATGTCAGAAATGATTCAGCAGCTTTATTCTTTCAAACAATGTGAGGCTCACATTTGACTTCTGCTTCTGTGCCGTGTCGTAGACAGCAGTAAGTCCCCTGGGTACAGGACTGTAACTTGGGAAACTTGATCTCAGCCATACGAAAGTCATTTGCTGAAGTCTTATGCAATTCACTTGCTTTGTCTATACCTCCATTTTTTTTTGCCAGCTATATAAGAATAAATCACTTTGCCAATATTTCTTGGATAAACTAGCAGCCTTCAGATAATTTTTCAAATTAGTTTGCCTCCACTAAAGAAAGATATTCATGACTAACTGAAGTTGAATTATAGTACACTGCTAATGCTATGGGATAATAATACTGAAGGCTGATCAAAAGTACTCCACCATTAACAACTACCTACACAGAGGATACAATCTGAAGCTCTTTACATGCTTCCAATTCATAGATTTAATGGAAACAAAAATGACAGATTAACTATTAGAAATATTATTTTTAAATTATGGCATGCTTTTTACAAGCATCATGGAACTTTAACTGACCCATTTCCAAACAAATATCCATCTAAATCATATTTATTGAATTATGATTAGGACACTAGGGGTGTGATACAGAGGGTCCTCTAATGTTCCTTTGTAAAACCGTTAGCTCAGGGTTTGTTGTGCATTTTATCATTAATTTCCCAAACAAAATTCAACATTAAAATAAAGGATTTCCTATTTTAAATTACTTCAATATTTATATATTTTACTTTTTATTTTCTTAAGAAACTTTGTCTAGTGTCAAATTTAGTTGAATAAAAATAACAATACCAAAGAAATTACTTTTTCTGAAAGACTGCCTATTGATTAGCATAAACATTAAGTTCTGAGTGATGTAAACACTTCACATAACATAAGGCAGAACAGGACAGTATCTTCCATGAACAACCTTTGTTTCACACAGAAGTTTTACTAGAGTAGGTAATGTACTATATTCGTTCATCTAGCAAATACTTAATACGTACGTACCATGTGCTAGATACTATTTTAAACTCCTGGAATAATTTTGTATAAACCACCTAAGTTTGAATTCTAGAAGAATTTATATGCTGACAACTAGGGATATGTGTGTATGTGTGTTATGAAATATTACATAGCAGATGCCACAAAGTATTTGTGTCTGGTGAAGCAATAGAGAACAGTAATAAACTTTGGATTGGAACATTCTTAGTACAGATCATCACTAGTAGTTTTAGAAAATGTAAACAAAACTTATGGACATCTTTCATTATGGACACTAACTACAAGTGGTTCAATAGTTTATTTACATCAATGAAGAATTTTCTACTCCCCTGAACAGGTGTTTACTCAGGCAAACACACAATTGACAATATTATCATTTTACAATGCTTTGAAAGGAATTAGTAACAAAACAATCACACATATCTACCTGAAGAAACTTGCACTTTCAATAAGAAGCACCAGCTCAAACAATATTCAATGTAAAGTAAAAAGATTTTTAAATTGTGGAGATTTTACACAAAAGGAACCAGAAGAGCAGTAATGAAGGAGAAGGTACCAAAGTAAAATCTCTTCAAATTCAAAGCAGTGCCATTTGAATTAGAGATTGTCATGATTTGCCTTTTAAATTCCTTTTCCTAAACCTAAAGTCTATTTCATAGGTTGCTAAATAAGTAATATAGGCCAAAAGTGGTATTTACAATGATGGAGCAGAGATTCTAAGGCTTCAGCTTTTACAAATCATGAAATTTTTAACATCAGAGTTTAAAAATATATAAACTGCTCATATCAGCTGGATCTGTGATATAGCTAGTGATGCTACCAAGCACAGAGCCAAGACAGTTTCAAAATACCTTAAAATTAACTCCTGTGTATCTTTTCTACCACTTCAGACAGAGCAGAAAGTGTTAATGTCAATGAATGTTGAGCCCTTGGTTAACAAACCAAGTAACATCTCAGTTTTTCACATTATTTCACATAGATGTTAAATTTTCAGTATAAGACAGTAGTGAAATATGGTCCCTTAGCAAAAGAAAAAGAATACTTAAACATTCAAGTTGAATATTTGAGCAAAAAAAAAAAATCAATTGCATCATTATTAATCCTTTAGTTAAGCTTACACAGAAGGGTAGGCCAGTGTTGCTTGTAGTCCTTCAGACTCTGGCATAAAATATGTTATTCAAGTCAACTACAGTTCTTGTCTTGTGTGTACACACACACCAGAATTAGAAATACATCTGGTCTGTTTTTGAACAGTACTTTTGGGACTGTCATCCTGGGCATGTTTATCCCAAAGTTCTGAGAGGAAGACAGTAGCTTCCCTATCAAGCAGTACTGAATTTCATTTCAGCAGGCAGGTGCTGCAGAATGTGGCTCATTTATTTCAAAATAGTGATGACACCGGCAATAGCATCCACTGGCTTCCTCCTAGGTGCTACATGTTTTTGTTGAGAGATGAGTGTTTAGGTCTGAGATATTTAAACTTAAGATTTATGAAAACATTAATGATTTCCTATAGCATTCTATGTAGTTAAAAAAACAAAAAGTAGAGTAGCATATATATTATTTGCGTATATAAATTATATAAAGCAGAAGAAAAGACATTTTTCATACATGTAGTAGGCATTGAACATAAGAATTTGATGACCTTTAAGGCAGAGAAATTTGAAAGCTGAAAACACAAGATGGTGAGATTGTCACTGTTTATCTTTTAGCAAATTTTGAAATAGGAGCCAAATGAGTGCCTAAACTCTTTTGAAAATGGAAATCCCCAAAGCCTTGTTTTTACTGATTTAGAAAGCATGACTGCTGCTATAATGCCACACAGGTTAGTTATACTATGCTGTAAGACCTGAGACAGTGTGTCGTAGCTTAAGAATTCCAAACTTATTAGCACAACAGGGTTTCTCTGAGACTGGCTTCTTGATTGCTTGCTAGAGATTTCTCAACATTCCAGTGGACTTACCAGTAAGGACAACCTGCTGCTGTCCTTGTTTTTTTTTCATTCATGTCATTTACATCATCACTTAAAATTACTCTAACACAGGGAATGTCAACCTTAGACGCACAGTATCATCATGCCTTTGGGATACTTTGGAAGATCTCAGTGACTAGCGATTCATTTGGCCACAACTTCGTCCTGGGCACTTCTATCCCCTCAGCCATTCTGCTCCTCTGCCATGGTTTAGAATCTATGCAGTCTTTGGACAGGCACTACCTGAGACCAAGATATTTTTTCAGTATTAATCAGCCTGCAACCCATAGGTGGATAAGTGCAGAATTTTATACTAGATGTTACTGATTTTCTCTGTCATAAGTAAGTGACAAATAGGTACTAACAAACATAGATGCAGATGGTTAACATCTGATTATAGCAGACGATATAACAGGAAATAACTGGGGGAAAATACCTCATTTCCTAAAATTCACTATGTCTTTTTCTGAAAGCTATGTATGTATGTATGTATATATATATATATATATATATATATATATATATATATATATATATATATATATATATCTCGATAGGTCATTATAAGCCATAGTTCAACTGCTCTTCCTCTATAAATAGAAGGATTAGCCTGTTGTAGCAGTTCTCTCTATATTACACAGAGACCTTTAAAGGCCCATTTATCTTAATCTCCAGATAAGGAGTCTTAACTTGTATTTCAAGGAAATGTATAAGTATTTTTTAATATATAGGTTCCTTTACCTAGAGAAAAGAATCAATATCTTTTATAAGATCCTGAAAAAATTATATAAACAGTCTCAAAGTAAATGAAAGTCTCTCAAATGAAAGATTTTCTTTCATTTGGCTCTGAGAAACAACTTAAGGTTTGAGAATGAACACAACTACGTGGAGCCTGTAATGTCTGTTCATTTTCTCCCCCACAGGGGAGAGATGTATCCTTAGAACTATGCTTTAAATCTGTTTTATCAAAACACTACAAATGTTCTCCAAAAATTAGTAACTAATCTTAGGTCCCTAAGCAACTTGCCTTTTTATCCTCCTCTATTAGTTTAAGCTATGAAATTCCTAAGCTTTAAAGTCAGAATTGGACAAACAGTAGTTTCAGATCATTCACATTAATATTTTCTCTCCTCTTATAGTAATTCCCCTTTACTCTCTCCTGACAGTGGGGGCCACAGAGCTGTAACCCAGCATGTTTTGCTCTTTTCCATTCTTTAGTTGGAGACATACACTGGCTTCCTGGTCTGACAAGGTATGATTTCACCATGGCCCAAAGCGCAAGACAGACAGACAGGCAGATAGAGAGACAGATCATTCTCATCTTCTTCAGTTTTACTGTTCTGTAATACCAGTTAACCATAGTGAAACATAGCCCCAAAACATGAAATACAATCTTTCAGAAATAAACAGTTCATAGGTTTTATGTTGAAAAGAACAATGAAATGTCATGCAATTCCCCAGTGCCAGGCCTGCCCCATGAACTATTTTTTTGCACACTCTATTCCTGGTACGTACACTGCCCACTTGTTAGTCACCTGGGAGGCACCTCAGCTATCACAGACTGACTGGGGCAGTTTCATAGTCAATGTTCAGCCGAGGGCAACCGTAGCCTGGAGTGACACCACATGCCCGCACACACACACACACACACACGCACACACACACACACACACAAGCACACACACACACACATGCACACACACATGCCTCAGCCTGTGCACACATGGGCACTGTGTCACCTCACATCACCTCAAGAAAAAAGGAGCAGGATAGTAAGTTATTCTGAGAAAGACTCTACTCATGCAACATTGATTAGAGCATGATACTGTTATTATTCTGTCCCAATTTTGGTTCTTTTAACTTCTTACTATATTTAATGTATAAATTAAATTTTACCATAGTTTTGTGTATAGGAGAAAAAAGAGAATGTGTGAAGATATATAAGTGCTATGATGTGAATAGGTTCCTCAAAATTCAACTAGTGGAAACTTAATATCTAGTTCAAAAGTGAATAGATTAATGCCTCTATGAAAAGATCTTGCAGAACTAGAGCTAGTAGTGCATACCTGTCATGTCAGCATTCTGGGAAGATGAGGATCACAATTTCAAACCCCTCTTGGGAAACTTGCTGTTACAGAGACACTGTCTCCAAAAATATACAGTAATAATAAAGAGAGGGAGATATGGTCCTGGTTATAAGCCCCAGGACCAGCCAAACACTCCGCAAAAGCCTTATAAGGATAGATTTGTCCTCTTTCCATTCTGCTTCTTACAGATAGGGAGACAGTCTTCTATCTTCTGGGAAAAGTTACCAGAACCAAAGAAGCAAAGAACCAGAGAACAAATTTACCAGGTTCTTGATCTTATACATCAGACTTCAGAACTTGACAAATAAACATTCATTCCTTCTAAATTACCCAGTCTGTGATATTCTTTCAGCAGCATTACAACAGGCTAAGACAATATGTATCCAGATCAAACTCTCTTGATACAATCTTCTGTCTTTCCCCAGGTCTGAGAGTTGACCATTCTGGGCCTTGTGGTTAGACAACACATCCACCCCCAAAGTGATTACCATGTTTTTTCCCCCTTGAACAGAGATGCTCACTTCTGCAGTATTACCAGCAATTTAGCAAAATGGAGCACTGCAGCTTGTACCTCTGCAGCCCCAGCACTAAGCTAAGAACTCTGACATGTGAAACACTCTTAGAGTCACAGAGAACATTCATCTCTTGTACAACTGATAGCTCACAGCTTCTGACAGCTGCTTTCACCTCTGGATTCTTCCACACTGATGCACAATCTTTCTGCTATGCTGTACTCAAAGACACAAAGAAACTTAAGGATTTTTCTTTCCTGTTTTTATAGTTATCAGTGAGACTTGCAGCAAAGAAGTTATGTGACTTCTTGCTTAATCATATTACCAGACTTGTGCTCAGGAAAAAAACATGTGGCTATTCCATACTTGAGTCTACACAAAGACTGATTCCTCTATGCTCTCAACACTTTGTCCAAGACAACCTGTGGTCACACCTTCCCCATGTTTTATATTTAGAAAAAAAAAGTAACCCTCTTATGAAATTTCTTGCATAATGACAGCTGATGCACCCAGATCATGCAAGGCCTCCTCAGCTGTCCTTAGACTTGTCTTTAGGACTGGCACGGTGAATCTTCCCCCTTCTGAGAAAGCTCCACTCCACGGTTCTTCAAGGTGCATTTCTGTTCTGATTCTTCACAGTCTCTCCAATTTCTCGTTCTCAATTTACATAATTTCTCCTTCTCAAGGCTCCATGAGTGAATATTTTTAATATTTTCATCTTCTTGAGTATCTTGATCATTTTAGGGATCTAAGTTATTAAATCATCTAACTCTGAAAGCTTTTTTCACCTTCAAATCTGACTTTCCAGTATCATCTTTAAATCTCAGTAGAACCTTGATATTCAGGATTACCAAAGCTTTCTTTGTCTTCCTTGCCCCTCCTACCGCATGACTGCACTGATAACTGCCATTATGATGGTTGTCCTACTGAAGACATGAGAGTCAATTTTAAATCTCTTTTCATATCTTTTACAAAAACTTAGTATCTCTCAAATATTCAAGTCATCAGCATCCACTCTACACCACCCAACAACTTCCGGACTGCCCTTCTCAAGGTCATGGCCTGCTTTGGAAGCCAAAGAACCTTCTTTCAGATCTCAGCTACATGACACTCTTGCCATTGGTAGTTACTTAACATCTCTTTGGTCTTCAGTTTCTAGATCCTTGAGAAGGGAATTCAAAATATCTATCACGTAGGTTTGTGATGAGGATGAGTAGCATGTAAATAAAATGCTTAGAAAATTTCTGATTACTCAAAATTCAGTAGTTAATAGCTAGACTAGCATTTACTTTACTCAATCATCCACACATTTTTCCCTGTCTATAAACTTCCCTAAAACAACTGGTCAGACTTTTGAGCCATAGTGTAAGAGTTATATGTAATGTGTTTTTTATAGCAGTGACCCACTGAAGTTCACCAGGACTGTTTTACATTTTCTGGACATCTTAAGCAATTTCCAAGGTAAACAGTGGCTGGCTTTGTCCAGTTCCTGCACTTCAGAGGAATTTTTCCCAGACTATGTTTTAGAGCATCTCCTCCAGTGTAAAGGTTACATCAGAGGCTTATACTCTTTCCTCTCTGCCTTAAGAATAATGCTGAGCTCACTGTTGGCTCCAATAAATATTGTTGATGGAGTTATGACAACAGCTGCATTGGCTTCCTTCCACATGAAACGCAGGCACACGAGAAAAATAAACTCAAAACTAGATATTTTTGAAGCACTTGCCATGTGAGAAATCCAAAAGATGCTGGCATCAGCTTCATAATCCTTCCCATTTGAGAAGATCACATTACACAGCCTGCACCACAGTACCAACTGAGTCACCACTTGCTCATTCCATGCATTTAGCAAAGCTGATTGCTCTTGTACCAGATTTAAGAAAAGGAAAAGGAAAAAAGCAGTTTTCATTCCACGAGGGGAAAAGGTCTATGATGTTACTGACTGATTGTCATAGTCAGCCATGTCATAGCTGCTAGGGTTAAGAGAAAGCAGCATATCCCAATCCTTGAAAGGAAGCAAAACAAACAAACCAGGGAAAAGAAGTTAACAGATGTGAAAATGCAATTTCTTACACACGGCAGATAAATGCATGCATGCAGGTAACAACTGCAGTGGTGAAATGAGGGTTTGAGAGGAGAGGTTAAGAATTCAAAGGTTCACTTGCAGAAAATACAAGAGCAAGGTAACTCCAGGGAGGTTAAAAGAACTAGTACAGTACATACATAGAGAACATGTGCACGAAGGGCACTTCAAGAATAATCTAGTAAAAGTGTCTGATGTAGTGATAATTTGCTTATGGTTCTCATTTTCACTTTTTTTTTTTTTAATTTGAGACAGGGTCTTGCTTTGTAGTTCAGGCTGGCCCAGAACTCACTAGGTAGCCCAGCTCAGCCTTGAACTCACAGCAATCCTTTTGCTTCTGCCTCCCAAATGCTGGGATTACAGGCATGAGCCTCCATGCCTGGCACTATGGTATGTGGTACTGATTGCTGGTGGGTATGAGTCATCATACCCAGCATTGTTGTTTGTGGTTGCCAGGGATGGAATTTAGGACCTTGCACTTGGGAGACAAGCACCAGAACCACTAAGTTAAATTTCCAGCCTCATCTTCGCTATTTTAAAATGAGACACTTGAACTTGTACATGGCTTAAATTTTATATATACTATGTGTTTATATATAATGATTATATTAAGCTTTGTATAACATATATATGGAATATATAATATATGTGAACTCAGGATATGAAATGCTAATCATATCTTAGACTTCTGTAAAATAATCACATACACAATTCGATAGAGGAATCAATAAAAGATATTTCTGAATTTTATAAGTCCTATCATCTGGAATATCCCATTCGGTTTCTATGTAATTATAGTAAAATACATAGCTCTTTTTCATGCTAATCACTCAGTGAACAAAGAAAAGGTAGTGTTATCTATATTCTCCATTCCTTACATGAATTCAGGAAAGGAGAAGTCAACAAAAATGACAAAGCCAAGCATTCTTAAGTCTACCAGGATACATATGCAGTGTAAAACTAATAATAAAACCCATCAAAAACATAAGTGAAAAGTTATAAATGCTTAGATAACAATGAACCATGAAGTATTCTGCATTATTCACAGATGAAAAGCTTCAAGGCCATGCATATTTCACTCACAAGTTCTACTCTAAGAGGAAAGATCCTTGAGAAAAGGGACCATTAAGTACTTTTCCTATCTGCTCCTTGTTCTTTTTTTTAATTCAAATTTTTATTGGTACATTAATAATACACATCATCATCGCATTCAAAATTGAGAGTTTGCACCAGAATATGACATTAATTGATTCTTATTTTTCCCCTTCCCCTACCCATCCTGCAACCCCCACCCCCATATACATAAGCATTCTTTTTTTTTTTACTACTATGATTATTTTCCCCCTCATTATTTACTCCTACATCCTCTTTCCTTTTAAACATTTTCTATTTCACCATATCTACTATACATACTAGAACTCATTTACATCTTCATTTTCTCATACCAGAGAAAAGATATAATATTTACACATCTGTGACCTATTTATTTCACTTATGAGGATGTCCTCAAGGTTCATCCATTTAAGTATGAATGACTCAATCTTATCATTTTTAATGGCAGAATAATACCCCATTCTATAAAAGAACCACATCTTCTTTGTCCAGTCTCCAGTTGATGGACATTTGGGTTGTTTCCAAGATTTAGCAATCACAAACTGAGCTGCTATAAACATGGGTGCACATATGTTGCTGTGATATGAATCTTCTAATTCTTTTGGGTACATACCTAGCAGAGGGCTGGGTCAAATGGGACCTCCAATGCTAGCTTTTTGAGGAATCTCTACACTGATTTCCACAGAGGTTGTATGAGTCTACAGTCCCACCAACAGTGGAGAAGGGTCCTTTTCCTACAAAGCCTCGCCAACATTTGTTGCTGGCTAATTCCGAAATAACAGCCATTCTTTGAGGAGTGAGATGAAATCCCAATGTTGTTTTCATCTGCATGTCTTGAATAACCAGTGATGCTGAACATTTCTTCATATACTTCTTAGCTGCTCTTACTTCTCCCTCTGAAAAGTATCTGTTCATTTCAGATGCCCATTTTAAACTGGGCCTTTAAATTTAGGTGGGATGATTTTTTAAAGCTCTTCATATATTCTAGATGGTAGCCCTTTGTCTGAGGAATAGCTGGTAGAGATTCTTTCTCATATTTTTGGTTGCCTTTTTGCTCTGTTGATAGTTTCCTTTGTTGTGCAGAAGCTTTTTAATAGAATGAGATCCTATTTGCTGATTTCTTCTGCCAATTCTCATGCTATAGAGGTTTTGTTCAAGAAGTCTTTCCCTAAGCTAATGTCTTCAAGAGTTTTACCTAACCTGTTCTGCAGCAGATTTAGAGTGTCTGTTTTAATGTTTAGGTCTCTTATCCACTTTGATTTTAGCTTGGTACACTGTGAAAGAGATAGGTCTAACTTTAGTCTTTGGCAAGTTAAAGCCCAGTTTTTCCAGCACCATTTGTTAAAGAGGCTATCTTTCCTCCATTGAGGATTTTTAGCTCCTTTGTCAAAGATGAGGTGATTCAGTGTATCTGGAATTATTTCTGGGTCTTCTAAGCTACCCCACTAATGCTCAGGTCTGTTACTTTGCCAGTACCATGCAGTTTTTCTCACAGTGGCTTTATAATATATGTTCAGGTACAGGATCATAATACCCCCCACCATGTCCTTGTTGCTTAAAATTGCTTTTGCTATTCTAAGTCATTTGTGGTTCCAGATGAATGTTTGGATTTTTTCCTTTAGATATGTGAAATGTGCTGTTGGGATTTCAATCAGGATTGCACTGTATCTATATAGTAGTTGTGAGAGTATAGCCATTTTGACTATATTGGTTCTTCCTACTCAGGAGCAAGGTATGTCTTTCCATTTTTTGATATCATCTTCTATCTCCTTTTTCAGAGTGCTGTAGTTTTCCAAATAGAGATCTTTCACCTCCTTTTTAGACTGATTTCTAAATATTTCATTTTGGAGGGTGTTATTTTGAAAGTGATTGACTTCTGACTTTCTACCTCAATGCGTCTGCTGTTTGTGTATACAAACGCTATTGATTTTTGAGCACTGAACTACTGGAAAAGAGAGCAAGCTCAAATAAACAATCTAATACTGAACTTCAAGCAACTAGAAAAAGAGGAGCAAGACAAACCAAAGCTCACACTAGGCAAAAAATTATAAGGATCAGAGTAGAAATTAATGCAATGGAGACTAAAAGAATGATAACAAAAAAATCAATGAATCAAAGAGTTGGTTCTTTGAAAGCGTAAACAAAATTGATAAACCCTTAGCCAATCTTATGAAACAAAGGAAGGAAAAGGCTCATACTTATACTATTAGGAATGAAAAGGGGAAAATTACAATTGACCCAGAGGAAGTCCAGAGGATAATAAACACCTACTTTGAAAATTTGTACTTCAATAAACTGGAAAACACAGAAGAAATGGATAGATTTCTAGACACATATGAACTTCCAAAAATGAATGAAGAAGATATAGAAATATTAAACACCCCAATATCAATCTATGAAATTGAAAACGTAATAAAAAATCTGCTAACAAAAAAAAAAGCCCTGGTCTAGATGGCTTTACTTCTGAATTCTATAAACTCTTAAAGAAGAGTAAAAAGCCACTATTCCTTAAACTTTTTAATGAAATTGAAAGGGAAGCAGTACTTCGAAATTCATTTCTGGAAGGAACCATTACCTGGATTCCAAAAGCAAATAAAGAACCAACCAAAAAGAGAACTACATGCCAGTATCCCTAATGAATATTGATACAAAAAACCTCAATAAGACACTGGTAAATAGAATACAGAGAATCATCAAAAAGATCATATTCCCTGACCAAGTTGAATTCATTCCAGGGATGCAAGGATGGTTCAACATATGTAAATAAATAAATGTAATACACTTTATTAACAGACTCAAGGACAAAAACTATATAGTCATCTCAACTGATGCAGAAAAAGTGTTTGACAAAATACAACACTCATTCAGCATCAAAACCCCACAGAAAACTGGAATAGATGATCTCTATCTCAAACTAATAAAAGCTATCTATGAGAAACCATCAGCCAGCATCATACTATATGGTCAAAAACTGAAACCTTTCACAGTAAGATCAGGAACAAGGCTGTCCACTCTCTCCACTTCTGTTCAATATAGTCCTGGAAATATTAGCCAGAGCAATTAGGCAAGAGGAAAAAATAAGAGGAATAAAGATAGGAAAGGAAGAAGTTAAACTTTCATTATTTGTTGATGACATAATACTCTATATAGAGTATCCTAAAACCTCAACTAAAAAAACTGCTGGACCTAATCACCAAATTTAGTAGTGTAGCTGGATACAAGGTCAATGCTGCTCCTTGATCTTAAAGACAGTACCAACAGGCCCAGCATCACCTGGGTGCCAGCATCTTTGCTTGAGCTTAGATGACAACTAATAGACTTCAGAGGAAGCAGTTGCCAGAGCTCTGATGACTGCTGTACCATTGTGAGGGCAAACTGACTCTGAAGGAAGAAACATGATGTATCTAACAACTCAAGATTTTAGTGGCTGGAGTATAGAACAATTAATATTGTTTTTTTTTAAATTTTATAATTCTATTATTCAGAGAAAAAATAAGCTTGTATCTTTAAATAATGACAGTACCTTATACTATCAAGAATTGAATGTCATTAAATTATCAAAACTATGGTAAAGGCTTTTCATAATTGAATTTCATTAAAAATATTATTAGCAATACTTCTATGTGAAAAAGCAGAAGGAAAGTAGCTAACTAGCTTATCTCCCACTAAATAATTTAGGTGTAAATGTGTCAGAAATCACACACCTTTTTCTAACTACTACTAAATTTTTCTTCCATAGAAAACTTGAGGACTCGAGAATATAATTGTAAAAAGAAATTAGAATTATCTTCATAGATAAAAATTGAGCAAATTACCAAATAATATATTTATTCTGTGAAAAGAAAAAAAAAATGCCAAGAACAGTCACAGAGCTGAAAGTACACAGAACACATGTCACCCTTCTCGGGTTAAGGGTTCCTAGAGAACTCAAAGTTATTCAGCCATGATCATATAAGGAGAAAAAGACAGAGCAAGACAAATAATGCAGATATTAATATTTCTAACCCAGTAGCCAAGGTCATGTACCACAATTTAGAATCCTAAATCCTCTATTTTCGCTAATCAATTTATCACTTTAAAAAAGCCAAAATACAGTATATTCCTTCAAAGTTAATTGTTGAATTGCTAACAATTGTCTTTCCTTGGTTAATCTAGTGAGAACATGAAAGAATTTATTGACATGTCTTATTGCTATCAAATATAGTTTGGAAATGCAAAGAAATATAAAATCAGGAAATGTTTACATTTTTTTGAGAACTCTCAAAAAGACTTATTGTATAAAAACCAACCAGCAAACTAACCAGTTAGATTTTAGGAGAACAGTAAGCACTAATATTCCTTTTGGATTTCGGTAATGATTTAGATGCTGACTTACTAATCTAATTTCTTACATAGCCACCTTGCTGCCGTTGCAGAAGTCTGAGTTCCAATGCAATACAAAATTGAAATGTGTGTACAAGACACATTTGTGCACTGGTACACAGCCAAGAGAAAGAGAAAGGTGGGGCCCTGGAGGATTCGCTTACCCTTAGGAAGTACTTGTAGGTTTGGTTTCTAGGGAGAAAACAAGCTGAAAAAGGAAGCAAATACTAAGTAGAAGACAGAGGCCAGAAGAAATGCCTGTGTTTCATCACCATTTGCCAACATCCATTTTCACACAGACCATACAAGGTTACTAAACTGGTTTGCTCGTTAAAAATCCACATGGAAAGGCTCCTGTATTAAAGACTTGGTTGCGAGCTGATGACACTGCAGGGAACTAGAAGAATATTTGTAAGATGAGACCTAGTGGAGAAGTTAGGTGACTAAGGTGTCCTTGGAAGATGCCCATGCTTGGCTTCCAGCTACCTGCTCAGACACACCATCCCCTCCTCCCACACAGCCTTGTCCCAGGTCCAGAGAACTGTACCTGGAAAACTCTGAAATTGAAATAAAAGAAATCTGTCCCCACATTAAGTTGTTTATCTCAGGTATTTTTCAGAAAGCTGTCAAATCCAAATTGTTTGTACTTTCTCTCCAAAAATGCTACCAAGCATCTCTTCTTGTCCATATATTAGAGTGAGGTCTGTTTGAGTCAGAGCTCTTTTCATGATGTAAATACATAAGGAGAGGCTATTTTCTCTCTCATAAAAATAATGGGAAATTATTCAGAACTCGTTCTCAAATTTTAAATAGTTAAGTTTGACTTCCAGAATTAAGTATTTTAAGTATGTCCAATTCAACTAATGAAAGCAAATCCTTGTTCATAAAAAAAGAGCTTTCCTAGTTAAGTGATTGACAAGGTCCTCTGGTAAAAGAGAAAATTAAAACTACAGTTTCCCCTCCACAAGCAAGGAGAAGGTTCACCTACAAATCAAATTCTTTTTTTCTGATGTCTTAGTTCAGATATTTATTTAACAATATTATCAGGAACTGAATGTGATTCCTTCTCTATTAGAATGCAGAACAAATAGAATTAGAATTATCCTTAGTAAAAGAAGAGGAACCAAATTGGGGGGGGGAGCAAAAAAATTAGGATGTATTGTGTCCATGTACCAACTCCCACTTATATAATCATTATGTGTATCACTATATATAATCATTGTGTATAGCAAAAATACAGTAATAAAAAATGTAAAAGCAGAGGGCCGTGGAGTTAGCTCAGTGGTTCCAGCGCTTGTCTTGCAAGCGCAAGGGCCCGGGTTCGATTCCCCGGTAACCACATAACAATACTGGGTGTGGAGACCCACACCCAGCAACAACCAGTACCACATACCACAGTGCCGGGCGTGGTGGCTCACGCCTGTAATCCCAGCACTCGGGAGGCAGAGGCAGGAGGATTGTGATGTGAGTTGGAGACTGAGCTCAGGGCCAGCCTGAACCACAAAGCGAGCCCCTGTCTCAAAAAACCTAAAAAAAAAAAAAAAAAAAAAATGTAAAAGCACAACTGCAATACAGCTACCAAGATGTAAGGTGCTAAGAGCCTATGAAAGAGGATTTGTCCCAATCAAGAAGTCAAGACGGCCTTCCCTGTGGAAGTGACACCTGAGCTAAGGTCCAAAGATGCATATATTTCTGGAAAAGAGACAAACAAGCAAAATCTATGTGGCAGGAGTGAGCAGATGAGTATGTTGTGCCTTGAAGAGGAACAAAGCAAGTAAGAGGTACTAAGTGTCAACACTCAGATGTTGATTAGGATGACTACACGTGTCTACTGGATTCGGAAACAGCAGATAAAGGGAGATATTAGAAGGCATCATTATTATAAAGGATGGTATAGAAATTAAGAAGAAATGATTGTAGAGTGAATTCCAGATCAGAAAACAACTGTTGAGCCCAGACAAACCCTGGCATCGAGGTTCTTGTTGGTTTTAATGAGTCTAACATGAATGTGCTTGAGAATACAGATGTACAAGCCCAGCGGAAACCTGGAGCTTCTAGATGTTTTCACTCCACTGCTATAGAGCTGTTTACTTACAATAGAAAAAAATTCATATTTAAATATTGATTGTATTCTTTCATCTTGAAATGCAGCTTGTTTCAAGCAGGTAGCTTATTTGTATCTAAAAGTAAAACTAAACATCCAACTTAGTTTTTACCCCTTTTCAGTATTTTTCTGCTGCTATAATTCACCCTTGTGTTACATTCCAGAACATAAAAAAATTGTTGAAGAAAAAGGACTCATCATACATTGCTAAACTAGGATGAGCTGTTTGTACTCAATTACAGAGATATCGTTAATGATCTAGCTGCTATAGTCTATATGCCTTGGCACATAATGAACTGTAAATTTCATAATACTGCAGAACATCCATTTTTGTTGTCAAGTTTAATCGTTACGGAAAAAATTGTCCCAGACACCAATTCACTATCTAGTTTATATTATAGATTGGAAATTCTATAATTTATTAAGTCAAACATAAAATTTTCATTACACTGACCTCAACATATATTTTCCTCTACAGAAGATAATCCTATGAATGATCTACTAAATTACATTATTTACTCAAAAATTAATAGATTTTTATTACTTTAACACGAGTTTCAGTTCATAAGTAAAATGCAAAATAATAATATTAAACTAAAACAGCACTACATATGTTGTGCTTCCATCCCTGAGTTCCACAACTATTAATTCAATTATAGTTTTAAAATATTGAAGAAGTGTTCTATCTTTACTTTTTTCTTCTCCTTATTTCCTAAACAATACAGGGAAAGCATTAGCAACATAGCATTTGTTTTATTAATTTTAAGTAATTAAGTTATTTTAAGAAATTTGAGATGATTGCAAAGTATATGGAAGGAAACATGTATGTTATATGTAAATACTATGCTATGATGTATGAAGGGACCAGGGTGTAATGACTTTAATATGAACAAAGGATTCTGGGGCAAATCCACCAATGGTATCAAAGGTTGACCACAAAATTAGCTCAAAATTGGGAAACAAGGAGGAAATTTCTTCTGCAAAGGCTATTTTCTTTCATTTGTTGGCCCAGTGACAAATCAGGGCTCATTTTTGGTTTAATTTACTTCTGTTTTACTTAATCATCAGGCAATTCATTGCACTGTTGTTTTCCCATTCATACTGTCAACTCATTCTCTGAAAATGGTTCATTCACTCAACAAAGTGTATCTCCATCCTGGAAGGCACTAGGCTGGGCAGAAATGCCAGATATTCCTTGAGCAGAAAGAGCTGACAGAACAATGGCACAATGTTTGCAAAACTGGAGAAATCTGGGTGGTTTAAAGGAATTATAAAGACTACTTCAGTCAGCCTGAGGAAACCAAAAAGAAAAATACCACAGAGGAAGTGATGGGCTATCTTTAATATGTAGTATATCCTACTTAAGATTTAATTCCTTGGGAAAAGGATCACTGCACTAGATGATCAGAATCTGGATTTCAGAGGAAACTGCTGAACCACTGGCAGAATCGTGTTCGTGCAAGCACCAATATGATAGGAATGCGGGGTGAGGAGCCAGCAAGCAGGAAGACGGCTGCACGTGTAGGTAGGCACAGGTGACCTCGCATCCCTTACAGCTTATAAACAAATGTGAATGGCACTGTCTAAGAGACAAGATTTTCAAAGGCTTTGAATTTTTTTTAAATTTTTTTAATTGAAATCTTTACTGGTACATTACATATACACATCATGATTACACTTCACAATGGGGATTTGTACCAGTATAAGACACAACTTAATTCTCATTTTTTCCCATAGCCCTACCCACTCTACCACACCCCTATATACATAAAATTTGTTTCCTTTCTTTTTTGTTATAATCTCATTATTTTCCCCCTTCACCCTATTTCACTTTGAGTATTTCCTATTTCACAATATATAACATACAATTCCAGAACTAATTTATGTCTTGAATTTTTATTTTAATTAAATGCTATGTAATTGTAGTTTTATATGCAGGTGTAGGAAATAAAACAGAAATACACTATGTATCCTTACCCCAGTCTTCTCCAGTTGTTGTTGTTTATTTGTATTGTTTTGTTTTTTCGAGATAAGGTCTCACTCTGTATAGTTCAGCCTGGTCCTGAACTCACCCTCACACTAGCAATCCTCCTGCCTCTGCCTCCCATGTGCTAGGATTACAGGTGTGAGCCATCACGCCTGGCACTGTGGTATGTGGTACTGATTGTCTGTGGGCATGAGTCACCACTCCCGATATTGTCATATATGGTTACCCGGGATTGAACCTGGGTCCTTGCGCTTGCAAAATGGACACCGGAACCACTGAGCTAAATCTCCGACACTACTTGCAGATTCTTAATTTGGATGACTGTGTGGATGGAAGTAATATTAACAGAACTACTGAGTGCATGGAAGGGAGTACCTTTTACCAGAAAGGATGGACCAGAAACAGCCCATCAATTCAAATCTTCTTAAGATAAAACATCTTAAGACCATCTGGAGATGTTTAAGAATAGAATGACACTCTAAAGATCTGATATAGAAAAAGAACTGGGACTCTCAGTTTAATTAATATTACTCAATTCTACCTACAAGGAAATTACCCAGGAAAAACAAACAGAATGAGAAAAAAGTCTGAGAAAAAAAGTCTAAGAATATGACTCTGTTAAATGCCAGTGTCTAGGACCAATGGAAGAGGAAAACAGCATTCATTTGTCATAGAGGAAAGTGTAATTTAGTTCTCCAGCCTTTCACTGAGTGCTTCATATGCAAGGTACTGCACTGGAAGTACAGTACATATAGCTTTTTATATTCTTATACTCTTCTAGATGTACACAGGTCATTTTATTAAAGCATTGTCAGCTCAATGATACATATGCTCAGTGCATAAATCAAAAGACAGAAACAAGCACTGAACCCAGCCTAAGGCAGAAAAAAATTTCTAAGAGATAATAAAAACTATGCAGCATCTTCAGGCCTAGAAAAAACAGGTAAGGAAGGACAGTGAAAAAGTGACACCAGAGAAACTGACACTGCATGAACAATAGCAAAGGCAAATGGAGCTTAAAAGACAAGACAGAAATCGCTGAAAGGAACATTCAGCAGAGATGAAGGCGAGCGAAACAGAAAATAAAATTATATCGAAGAAAGCCCTTTGAATTTACTATGTATGAAGTCACTGGTGACCTTGGTGGGTGACAGGAACAGAAAGCAGCCTCCAGCAAGATGAACAGTGAATAGAAGAAGCTGAAGTTTGATGGTAAAGCTGGAACTCTTTACAAGGAACTTAGTGGGGAAGAAAATGCAGACAGAATAGTTACAATTGCCCACAGGTCTGTTCTATGATCAGAGAGAATTCAGGACATTTACAGGTTGCAGAAAAGAAAGAGGACTGCAGAACATATTTAAGATGTGGCCCACTGTATTCCTCCATTCACACAACAGACTTCTACAGAAACTTCTGTTCTTCCTTATCGTGCTGATACAAACAACCAACTCTCCTGATGGTGTCAGCATCATGCCGTAAACAAAACTGGGAAACAGAAACTGAAGAGTAAGTAGCAAAAAATTCCATCCTAATTCTTCAGTTAGGTTGGTAGTTATAAACACTTAAAATAGTGAATTTGCTTTTTCACAATTTTACAGAAACAAAGCTGCCCCAGTCCATATAAGCGTCAGGACTGAGATTTTGTTTGCTTTGGTGGGAAGGATTATCTCAGCAAGAATATCCACTCAGGGCCCCTGATAATTTAGCAAATTACCATATTAGTTTTCTTTCCAAGGTTTTGATCTCCTACAAATATGATGAGTATGTTGCATAAACCTTCATATAAGCATTGATAAAATGAAAGGGAATAGATATATGAGGGTACTTACTATTATAAATTCAAAAACTTTATTCCAGGGTGACATTAATATATCTTCAAGAAACAGTCTTCCCTCTCTTACATGAAAATTTCTTATCAAAAGCCTTGGGAAATATTTAACTACAGTTAAGACAAAGTAAGTCTGGAAATCTACTAACTCTCCAAAGTTAAAAAAAATGTGAATTAATGTTGCTTATTTTATGATAATTATTTCCTTTTCAATGCCTCTGAAATTAATAGCAGTTTTATGATCCTCTCTAGAAATCTGGAAGTGGTAGGAATTAAACATATTAATGTATGCTATCAAAAATTTATTTTTATACTTTGTTCTTCAACATAATTGAACTAGCTATTATTTCCTACATTTCCCTTTCCCTTCTTAAATCTACTTTTAACTCAAACAAGATATAAAAATCTCTACTATCTCTATGAAAATTTGACTGCTCTTACTCAAAACTAATTCCAAAAATATTTTTAGCACAGTATTGCTTATATGTGACGTTATTTTTATTTTCATACCTCATATAAAACTGTAGGATTCCCGTGAAGGAGAGGTCCATAGCAGATGTAGGAATGTCCAACAACCCAGCCTAAGTCAGAAGCTGCCCACCACACCTAAAAAATATAAAGATAATGAAATCCATCCATGTGTTAATCAGAAAGAACTTCGTGTCCTCTACATTTAAGACCACGGTTACCTCTCCAGGTTTCAGTCCGTATATGGAAGACATTGTCCAGTTCAGCATTACAGCATATCCCCCAGTAGGCCTGACAACACCCTAACAGAGAGAAAAGGTGAAGTTAAAGTTAATTAAAGTGTGTGCAAGATTCTCCATCTTCATACTATTTGGAAAGTTCCAGGTCCAAAGTGAACACCAAACTAATTTGACCTTTATATAATTCTTTGAACATTACTTCTTTCACTTCTCCACAATAACTTTTCTTGATTAAGGCCATGTGTAGAATTCACTTTCATATGACACTCTTGACTTTGTAAAGAAAACCTAGATTCCACAAAGTTATATACAACATATATGTTTTCAGTGGTAAGATACATTCTCAGATATAATGCCAGAATAAAAATGGAAACAAATTAAGTGACTACAAAATTAAAATTTAATCATGTACCTACAATGTAGACTAAGATACAGACACCTATTTCGTAAGATGATTTAAATAATACTAGGCTGCTTAAAGGAAATACAGTCTTATTCTAACTGGAGGCTGATTACGGCGATAAGTAGAAGTCCTGCAGATACAATATTCAGGTTGAACAACCCTTTAATGATGAATTCTAGAACTCTGAGAAACAAAACCTTATGAATTGGACCTTATGTTAGGATATTTGCCTAGTAGTGCATTAGAGACAAACACTACAGAAGTGAAAGAAATAATGTCCAAATAATTATATAAAAGTCAAATTAGTTTGGTGTTCACGTATGTGCAGTTTTCAATATCCTTCCTTAGCATTATAAACACAATCAACTTCAATACCACGTTATGAATACTAGTTACAAGAGTCATCATAAATAACAACTGATGGTAAAATTTAACAGTATCACTTATTGCTTTTTATGAAAAATTATCATTAGCCCAATAGGACATAGTCATATGAATATCTAGAATAAGCAGCAATAAGAAAGAAATATGAGTCACACTATATATATATTTATTAGCACCTTTTAGTAAAGTGGTAAATGCCTTATGTAAAAGTCATATTAATTGTTTTAAATAAAAGGGTAAACAATGAATTTGCTAACAATTGTAGTTTAGCTCTGTCACCTTAACACATTTATATGAAGAGAGATGGAAAAGACACTGACTTTGCATTAGTTACACAAGTTACTGCTCTCTTCAAGTACTCAAAAAACACAGGCGTCAAGCTGTGAAACATATTTCATCTACCAGCAACACCTGGTCTCTTGGCAATTATCAGCTGCAGCTTTGCTGGCATTAGAGAGCTAGTTCCTGTTCAGTGGCATGATCAGCATATGGCTGGCTCTCTTGGTCACCTGGGGAATATTGGAAACCGCAGGCCCTCTGCCAGCAAGCTTCGCTTGTGCACTTTGCCACATACACTGAGCAGCCATTTCCATCCACTGTATCTGAACCACACCTTGCTAATTAATCAGGAGGTCTTTTCCTATGGCTCAACAACTTCAGAAATTAGTTATTAATCCCCTTAGAAAGAACTTTTGGTAGAAACATTTTTTTTATTGGACAGAGGAAAAAATAATGCCTTTTGGAGATAAAATATGTATGTATGTTATGATAGGTAGCAGCATTTAATGTAAGTAAAGATTTAATTTAAATTGTTTTAAGTTTTCTGACCACTTCACTTGTCATTTGAGCATATTTGTATCTACAATTCTAATATTATTATAATAGAATGGATTTGTAGGTTGTATGATATAGATGGCAAAATGCATTGCCTGGAAATAATGAAAATAAATTTAAAACCCAAGTATATACAACTAAGTGATAGTTCAAGTGTAAAATCTGGAAGATAAATTTACAGAGTAAATCAACAAAATTGTTTCTCTCTTAAATCATAGTTTCCTCAAAGGATGTCTACAATATTGCTTTGAAAATCGATGAATACTTAAATCTTGCCCCCCTCAATGAAGACAGACTTAATTACTTAACCAAACTACGAATGAAAAAACACATAAAATTTTAAAACCTAAAATTTAACTTATTTTAGTGCTGGAGATTGAATCTAGGACCTTGCAAATCACTAAGCACAAGTTCTACCCATTAGCTACACCCAGCCTAGTATTTAATACCTTTTAAACAGTATTACTTTCTTCACCCTAGAATTTATTGCTTTTTGTTTCATCGTTTGATGACATCAACCCAAAAAGTCAAGTGTCAAAATAGTTAAAGGTCACCATCAATAATTTTCATTAAAAATTATAAAGCTGGATGTGAGGAAGCCATCGCTTCTGTTTTCATTGATCTTTATATTTTAATTTTTGTAAAGGATGAATATAAAATCTTAATTGAGCATCATTTACTATTTATTCATCTAAAATTTACTAGACAGTTTGGTCTGGCCTTTCCAAATACCCAGAAGATACAATTTATATTTCTGTAGAGTTCACATGGCATAGAAAAAAAATGTACAGTTATAGCAAGTAGCAATACTTAGTGCCAGTAATTTAACTTCAAATGTGTTAAAATTGGCTAGGATAGATATTTTATATGAAGTTTGAATAAACTAGACAGGATTAGAATTAAAAATATCTTTATAGGGCCGGGGAGTTAGCTCAGTGGTTCCGGCGCCTGTCTTGCAAGCGCAAGGACCCAGGTTCGATCCCCGGTAACCACATACCATACTGGGTGTGGAGACTCACACCAAGCAGCAACCAGTACCACATCCACAGTGCCGGGCGTGGTGGCTCACGCCTGTAATCCCAGCATTCGGGAGGCAGAGGCAGGAGGATTGCTGTGATGTGAGTTTGAGGCTGAGCTCAGGGCCAGCCTGAACCACAAAAGCGAGACCCTGTCTCAAAAAACCGAAAAAAAAAAAAAAAAAAAACTTTATAAATGTAAATTTGTGACAAAAATAAAAATAAAAAGTAGATATTTTTCTTTCTTGTTTGTATGTGATCATATTTTCCAGATAATGATGACTAATGTAAAGGAAAAATCCATTTAACATATGAAAACATAAGTCTTTAAAAAATCATATTTAAGTAAGGAAAATTAATCACAAATAGAAAGACACTCTTTTTTTTAAATTGAAATCTTTATTGGTACACTCTTTTGACTGAAGACAAGTTCTCACTATGTTGCGTAGGCTGGTCTCAAACCCTTGGCCTCAATTAATTCTCCTGCTTCAGCTGCCAGAGTAGCTGGAACTACAGACATACACCACCATACCTGGCTCTAAAAACAGCACTTTTAAAGGCTATCTGAAATATAATATATGGTGTGAAAATATTTGCCCCTAAAACACAAGCTTCTTGCATTTTAGTTTTAAATCTCTATTACTTCCTATATGTACTTATATTCGACATGCCCTAGAAGTCAAAATATTAAGTGATCAAGTATCTTCTTATGAAATCCTTATATTTTGCCAATATATCATTCCTGGGGTATTTCAGTATGTTTTGGGGTTTCTTCTATGAGATCAGCCACAATCCTGAAAAGCATATGGAGAATGTGAAAAGATACAAGGAGGAATAACATGCCAGGTCCCAAATAAAAATAAGAAAATGAGTTCCATCTCAGCAATGGGAAATAAGACAGCGGAAGGACCCTCATTCTTTTTGACAACTGAGAATATATGTGTATTTCAAAAAGTCATTCTCTACAAGAAAAAATAATGATTACTAATTACGCGGAAACCACAGTCACCAGAGAGAATTCTGTAAGGAACCCAGCTGCCTTTTGAAGACAAAGAAAAGCTGAAAAACGCTACTCGTGAATCCATTAAAGTAAAATGGAAAACACTAGTTGATGCAACTTGAAAAAAAAAAAAAAACATTGGAACAGTAGGTATTGACAAGCCAGAGAAAAGAGGGCTGAGGTGTATGGTAAAATAAGATAGGATGTGTGTGTGTGTGTGTGTGTGTGTGTGTGTGTGTGTGTGTGTGTGTGTGTGTGTGTATCTGTGTGTGTGTGGTAAATCTCAGAATTTCCAGGTCAAGATTGGAGTATATAGAACTTCAAACATTCTGAATTCAGCCCTGTCAGTTTATTTAAAGTTTATATAAATATATTAAAAGCTTATAAAATATATTTACTTACATATAGAAACATATTTATTCACATTCATGTGTATATGTTTATGTTTATATATTTGATACTTATATGTGTGTTTGTATGGCTGCACATGTACTTCAACCCAGCCTGAACAGCTGAGATAAAAAAAAAAAAAACAGATAAGAAATACATATCAGATTTACTGAAATAAATCTCTGCCAATTGTAGTGGCACACAGCTGTAATCCCAATACTGAAGAAGTCAAGAGACAGGAGGACTGATGTGAATGTAAGGCCACCCTGGGTTAAATAGCTAAATCTAGGCCAGCCTGTAATATATAATGAAACCCTATTTCAAAACTCAGACAAACCAATTAGAAATCTCTTATCAAACAATAGCTGATTTTAAAAATCATGGAAAAAAAAAGTTCTTACACAAAATTTCTGCCCACCAAGGAGAATCTCCCAGCTTTCCTGTCATATCTTGCATGCATTTTGCTAGTTAATCCCCAAAGTGTGACCTGCAGTGCAGCAAGCTCCCCTTGGCTCAGTAACTTGCAAACAGTTTTTTTCTAGAAAATTTAATGAATTAGTTTTGTTTGTGGACTATACATGGGTCCTGTGTTATGTCAATTGTCGACATGTTTGTTTCCTGCCCCCCGAGTCTCACAGTCCCTGAGACCAGCCAGCCTCATCAGAGCAGAGGAGTCACCAGCCCATCCTGGACCTGCTCCACCTCTGTGTGCTGGAAGATGAAGCCTTTGTATCTTCCATGACACATGTGGCCTCAAAAGAGCACTTCATAGAGTCTGGGCTGAGTGAATGAAGAGTGGAATGAAGAAGCTCCAGTGTGAACAGTACAGCTCCTTTAGAAATATACCTTCCTTTGTTTGGGAGAAACCCTTGAAACCTGTAGAACATAGTGCATCATTTTAGATTAAAAAAAAAAAAAGAATGATTCCATTTAGGCTGTTTCATCTAATATAAAACCTCTTGCTGTAAGCTTTTGGATGGATCTGGAACTATTTGTGTGGAAAGTACTTTAACAGCTGTATAATTTTTATTGACCTGAACAGCTGTGAGGGAAGGAGCAAGAACATAGCAAATTCTGCATCTTAACTGTAAGAATTGTACCATGGATTAAAAATAAAATTAGAAAATTCAGCTTTCTCTGTCTTTCTCTCCCTTACGCACACATACACACACACACATACCTTCTTTCTTTCCTAGAGCAAGAATAAGAATAAAATCCCCTAATAAAAGTAGAAATAAAAGTTACATGAGTTGTAAAAATGCACAAAAGAACAAAAGGCGTTATCTGTCACCTTCCTGTTATGCCTCCCTTTCAGTTCTTTCCTTCAGGTTTCCTCTATTCTGCTTTGCAACTGGATCTATTTAATTTTTTCTGTATTATTTGTGTCCTCCATTATGTTAAGCTGTAAGGTAAATACAAACAATGCTTTATTAAATCTCCCATCCCCCAAAGAACTTTCCATGCAAATAAGGAAATTTTATTGTATAGGGCTTTGAAATACATTGAATAAAGACACCAAAACCAAACAGGATTGAAGACCACAACACAACAAAAATGTATGCAAAGTAGCTTATCTGTGAGATTAACCTGTCATGTAGCAACCTGACAACTCCACAGTTGGTAGGTGCCAAAATACAAATATGCCATAAATCTATATGCAAATTCTCACCAAAAAGGGACTCCTTTACATCTGACTTATATAAGTTTATAAGCCATAAGCCTTTCAAACAGAATATTTTTATGAGCTCACACTATTGTTTTTCTCATGTCAATCAAAGATAAGAAAACCAAATGTGATGCTATGAAGTGTGCTTCATTCTTGTGCCAGTGCTCATCTTCCCCATCCTTGCATTCCGAAACAGCAACACTAAATGCCAGGTAGCATTAATCCTCATTAGAGCTACAAAAATGAGGTGACAGTTTTACGAACAAAGAAGAGTCTGAAGAGAAAACTGGAGAAGTCAGAGATGATTCCGCAAATATTCTGACGATATGCTGTAGTCAGATTCCTCACTGATTAGTAAAATAGCAGACTGCAGAAGTATGATAGACTCTAAGACCTGTCATGATATATGCAAGGTAGATTAAAATAAGTGTCATAATGGTCACGGGGCAAAATATAATTTCAAAATAATTGTAATTCTTCAGTTCAGTAGAGCAGAAGGCAGGGTATCTGGGGGACAGTGAGAGGCACGGATCTTATCTTGCTGCACCACCAGTCACACTTTGAGAACCTACTCACGTTGTGATTTGAATGCCAGCCCTATACACCGATGACACACAACCATCTAAGCTCCAGAACCAGACGACTTCTTGGTTCAGACTCTCACTGTTTTGGCTCACTGGGCGTCTCCATGTTAGTGTCCCAAATTTCACCATCCTTAATATAGCTCTCCTAGCCCTGATCCATCCTCTTATTTCTATTGCTGTACATATTCAAAGTCAGCCCTCTGCTTTCTTAAGTGCAAATTCTTAGACTCCTCCTCTGTCTCTCTCCCAGCCTTGAGCCAAACCTGATTCCTCCCCATTAAATCTAGAAGTAAAATCCTAATCTAAACAGCCTCAAAAACACTCTCACTGCCTTTTTGGCTTTAGTTACCTGTCTCCCTAACAGACGACTCACAGTCTTGCCTTGACTTAAGTGCATGAACATCTCCACTAGATCAAAATAGTAGGACTGTGGTTTACCAAGTTTTATAATGTTCTCACATAGAATGAGTGCTCAGTTCCTGCACGTTGAATGCAGCTGAATTCAGTGTAAATGGAGAAATTTCCAAGAAACTAAAGAAATCTCCAATTTCCTGGAAAATACTCTTCCTGAAGATATATTAGGAGAATGACAGAGGGTGACAGAAACACCAAACATCTTTGATTTGGGTGCTGAAAGAATCCAGAAACAAATGTCTCATCTATGAGAAATCTAGGGTAGCTTAGACAAAAAATCTTTCCTTACATGAAATCACCATTCTCAAAGTAGTGGCCTGGTGTTTTACTTTTATTTCTCCTATGCTGGCTGAATCAGCTTGAAATTCCTGAAGAGTCTTCCTTCTCCCTTCCGGGCCGTCTGAGGGCAGGTCCTAGTGAATTTCAGTGATTTAAAGTCCTAAGACAGAACAAATGCTTTAAAAGATTTCCTGACCCACTTAAGAAGCTAAAATGGTAATTGTACTGTTTTGTTTGTTTATTTGTTTGTTTTTCTCTTTTAAATTTGATTAAGTTTCACTCTGTTTCAGGCTCAAGGATTTTTTTCATGTTATTACTTTAAGAATGGATTTCATTTTACTGAACTTTCTTATTTCCTTATTCACTCGTAGCACTGGGGCTTGAGATCCTGGGCATGCTTTACAACTGAGCTACATTCTCAGAACTGGGTTTTGTTTTGTTTTGTTGGGGGTGGTTGTTTTTGTTTTTCAGGAGACAGGGTCTCACTAACTTGTCCTAGCAAGAGTCCTACTTGAAAGCCTCCTGCCTCAGCCTCTCTCGGTGTTGGGAAAGATTATGTGCATACACAACAGTGCCTGGATCTTTTTCTATTTTATAGTCAAATGTTAACTTGAACACCATATGGTAAGTAGACTGAAAAATCTGGAGGGTGACAATTATGTCAAATAAATCACACAGATTGTTTAAAGAAAGAAATCCCAGTGTTTAACGTAACAAATACTTCACTACTAAATGACCACAGTCTATCACTACACCTAAATTAAGACAAGTATCTTTATGCATCTGTATATATTTATTTACACACTGAATAAAATTTACTGACCACCAACCACATATAAAACATGACATCAAAACCAAATGTAATAAAACATGATCTCTATCTGTAGGAAGAATATATTCCCCTATCAAAGGTTTTCCTATTAATAATCACATTTTAATGGAATGCCTTCAAGTTCCTTTTAAAAACTACCCTAGGTTTTAAGATAGCTAAAATTTAAAAAATATTTTTTCAGAAGTCTGATGCCTCAGAAATCTAATAATAATAGAAATTTCCATTCCCAAGGATGAAGATGGCTGTGAAATTCTTTTCCCACAGTAAAATGCAATGAGTCAGTGAGTGCTGAGCTCTCTAATCATGATTATGAAAAATGGTACTATATGCTTTTGTGAAGTTGTATAAAGGAACAGTATTATTTGGAGATATTAGGCAAATATGTTTTTAACACCTGAAATAATTATAAGTACTGATGCTTTTAACTTTGCTTTACAGCAACTTTCATAGTAAGCAGATTTAAAACTGTTGTGTACTGGCAGGTGGCACAGGCCTACAGACCTCAGGAGGCTGAGGGAGGAGGACTGGCATCAATTTGAGGCCAAACTGAAGTACATAGTGTGTTCAAGACCAGCATGAACTGCATAGTGAGAACTTGTCTCTAAATAAACAATTTATTGATGCTCTTTGACATTGTGAATTTAATAGTTCAATATGCTAGATAAAATGCTATTATTCAAATTGTCTAGGCCAATTCTCAAACACATTTAAGACAAAGAATTGAATTCTCCCAGACCAAAACTCGATTCCATAAAATGGAAGCTATATCTCAGTTTTAAAATGTAATTATATTTCATTTAAAATACATGGTGTTTTGTCCTGAGTTTGATCCCCATTACTGCAAAAGTAAATGCGTGAATAAAACACAAAATTAAACACATGCTTAGGATTAAACACAAAATTTCATTAAGCTATAACCTATGTCTAAACATCAAAGAACAATCTATAATCAGTACTGGTCAGTAATCAGATATTCTCCGTGAAAAGGAAATGTACTTCTGTGGAGTTGTCCCCAAGAGAGTGAATACCTTAGGTAAACCAGTTGTTCCAGATGTGTAAAGAATATACAGAGGGTGCTCTGAGAGGACAGGAACACAGTCATGTGACTGGGCTTTTGCCATTTCTTCTTCCCAATCGAGATCGCGCCCTGGCACCAAGGGAACCTCCTCCTATACAGCAAAAACATAGAATGCGTGCACTGTAGACAAAAGGTTCCATCAAGTGAATGACAGAGGGTAGTTAAGTTAATATAAGTCTGAACATCTGGATGAAAATCTACACCAGCAAGGCACTGAACATTGTATTTGTGACTGAAAAATCTCAGGTTGTAAGTTAGGCAAAATGTTTACCAAACATCCCAGTAACAGGATGCAGGCTTCAGATGAACTGACAAAAACATGTTTTATGCAAATCTAGGGATTCCTGTGAGAAATTTCATCTGATACAGTTAGGTTTCCCTCAGTATTCTGGTTCCATAGATGCACAGGTGGAAAGAATATTATTCACTGAGTTTCATTTTTATGTATCCTATTTCTTTTGCTTTAGAAGTTCTCTCTTCACAGTGAAATGTCAACTGACCTATTAAATTTCTCTTCAAATAAGGGCAGTTGAGAGTAATACCACAGCCAAATGAAAGAATGTCAAATCATCTTCAGGGCTAGAGAAGAATTTTACTCTTACCTTTTGAAGAACAATAATCAGTTCTTAAAATTACTGTGATACATACAAAATGCCATCAAAAGTATCCTCCTTGTGTCATTAACTGACGTGACAGAAAAGTTTTTCTCTTCCCTTTTCTGACTTTTGGGATAAGGGAGTCATCACTTAAACAGGTATGCCCTTAAATAAATCACACAGATCTCTTTAAAAACAATGGCTCTGAAATCGCCACCGAGATGAAGAGTGAGAAAATGACTTAGGAAAAACTTATCCTAATGAGCTGTGCAAGTAGTTCACACCCATTAAATAAATATACTACTGTTTTGAGAAACACTGAGACGGAGATGACACAGCAAGATGGTTGACAGACATGTGAGCAAAGGCCCAGCTGAGATGTCCGTGCCTCTGTGGAGTTACTGAGACCCACCAGTCAGAAGGGGCGGGACCACCGGCTTCACCCAGGTGACCCCCGAGCTAAGCACAAAGACGGGAGTACGCGGGAGTCAGTTCCATTTCTGGCTCCTTTGTATGTTAAGAACTGTGCGAAATCTGCGCATGTACTGACACTAGTCTATCTACAAATGAATGCTATCATGTGACCTCACAAATGTGATATATTGGCAGGAATGAGCACATTTGTAGATAACAGTCTAAAGACCCTTACGCTGAAATGTGATGCCCAGTGGCCTCTCAGCTCCACTCTGGTAGGCATTAGCTGATGCCATTTGGAAAAATAGTAATAGTTATCTATGAACAAATCATACTTCCAGTAATTTTATTCATAAGAATCAACTAATTATAAATTATCCAACTTTTTGACACAATAATTAAAGACCTAACAAAAGCATCCCATTGTGAAATGAAAAAAATTGAATGATCATAACAATGTACAGATCCACAATTTTCATAAATCTATCATAAAGGAAAGATATGAATGAATGTTGAATCTCTGGTATAAAAACTGTAGGTATAAAAAAAAGATATTACCAAATGAAGAGAGAGAAAAATCAACATTTACCTTTATGTATATGCATTTCCCTGTGCATTGTGCCTTTCCCAGTTTTAATAAATTGTTAAGGATGTACTAGGACCATACTAGTGACTGATGTGATATTCTTTTGTTTCTGTCATTGCTTGCCTGAGGCTTCACAGTAGCAGCCAAATTTTTACTTTCTCTGGCAAAAATGCAATCTTTGTTAATGAGATACATCAGCCTCCTAATTTGTCTCTCTAAACTCAAAGCAAATCAATCAACTGGGTTTAATTACTGCCTAAACAGCAGCGCTCACATAAAGGGCAAAGGCATTCAAAACCCTCATCTATGTCACAATGGAAGAAAAGATCTGGAGAGAAAACAAAGAGGGTGAAGTAGCAAGCTAGTCATGGGAGGTGCTGAGCAGAGGAGAGTATATCTCTGTTAAGAGGAAAGAGAGGATACTTGCGTTGAAAACATCTGAATAGAAAATATTAATATCTGTATATCACATGTTTATAGAGTGAAAGAAATCATATGTATATGGTTATTCAAAAGTCATTAAATCGTGTATTACTGGGCTTTCTACTTTAGCTAATTCATGGCTTAGTTTCTTCATAAGTAAAATATGAGTTTGTGTGAACTAAATTTACGAAAGCATTTGATAGTGCAGAGCGCTGAGCCCAGCCTATCATAAGTTCTTCAGAAAGTCTACATGGATCCGTATGTATGTAAACAACATACATAAATTCAAACACATCTTATTTTGCATGTGCTTCTCCCTTTTCATTATCCTCTCCTACCAAAGAACTTTTTAGTTGTTGACCTTGCATTCCTGGATTTAAATAGCAAAAATGCCTTTTAAAAAATGCTTGTAATCACCTAAAAACAAACTTCAAATTCTTCTTCTAGACAGTAAGAATATTAATGTCATTGAGGGTAGCAGTTTTTGAACCACAGATTACTAAATCTCTACCCAAGGATTTAATGTGGTCATGGAAATTGATAGATGCTAATCAAAATGACAGTTTCAACACTATCATCGTATCCTGTCATTTAAGTATTTTCAGCAGATAACTTCTCAAGAATTCCACAAAATTGTCCATGATTCTTTGTACTCTTATAATGTCTCTTTTACAAAAATATTTGTGAAATACCCAATTTGACCCCAACATAAATAGCTGAGAACTTGCTTGTGGGTAGAAATAAGGTAGTTATCAGGTCAAAGTTACTACAGTGTCTTAAAAATCAAATGGTATGGAAAAATTAGGATTTGTTGATAGTATTATAAAATAAAGTAACACCACAGAAGAATCAAATTTATTAATACTTATATATTTCTACATTTCAATCTTTATACTTCAAGCTAGTTTTTCATAGAAAGTAAGCATTTTTTATATCTTTCCTTCCTATAAATAAAAAAGACATTCAGGATATATATTTAACAGATTATCTATCAAGCATCCCTTTCAAATAGTCAAAATTAAAAACATCCTGATTACAGTACCATAAACAAGTGCCAAATTAAATATTGATATTACCATATTTGGACGATTATAAATGAGAACTTTGTCTGGCTTGTGCTGCCCTATCCTTAAGGCTTCTTCGATAAGGGGGATGTATTCCACCTTCCTTCCAGGTTCAATGCCAAATGAGGCTGTAACAAGCACCTTGGGCTAATATTAGAGAGAGAGAGAGAGATTTAGTAATCCTAATTAAGCTAATTACAATATTTCAGTCACAGACAGTTTAAAATTAGAATAACTTTGTGCTCTATTTAATAAATCATCTGAAAACCAATAAACACTTAGAATGTTACAAACTTAATCACTCCCACATAAATCTCACTTATCTGTTTGGAGTTACACACTCAGGAAAGTTTTGTCCTCATAGATATATGCTGTGCAAAGTATCTTCCAAAGGATCTATTGAATCAGGTGAATCTGCCAGGACCTCATGACACGTAAGTTTTTTGGCTCTCAGTAGCAAAGACACATGTATGTGCATAAACAAACACATACATGCACACACATACACTCTTAAGAGCTGATTATGCTAAAGTTGTAGCTTTTTGAAGAGGAAAGCAGCAGCCTGGTGGCAATTAAACAATATTTCTAAGACTTTCTGAGAGTCTCTCTTAAACACTTACAAAGTTTATAGAAGACCTAACTCTCCAGTCATCCTCTTTGAGTATTTTTCTCATTCTAAATATTAATTCCTGTTCACAAAATATTATATTTGCAATGTTATATTTTTTGAAAGGATGCTCAGTTGACTTCAGTTTCAAGCTCACAAAGTCTGAGCCTATGTGTATTACTAATGCGCACGCAGCATGACACTTTGCCTGCCGACTTGCTAATATTCTTCAAAACATGTAGTGTGGCCCAAAGGGTTTATTTAGTTAGCCACACCCCCAAAACTTGTTGAACACGCCTCAGATATCCAGCCATAGTCACCATGCTCACTCATCTCCTCTACTGCACTGCAAGCTCTTCAAAGTTCGGGTTGGATATCACTTATTTGTATGTCTCTTCTGGCTACTGCAGTGGTCCTCTTATCATAAACTCTCAATAAAAACTATGGGATATGTTTAATTTGCAGAAAGATGCTATTATTTAAAGAAAAAATAAGAATCAAAATATATCATGTATAGGTACAAATTATCAGTGATAAATATGATAATAACATATACTTTAAAATGTACTAATAAACTCAATTAAATGAAAAAAAATTAAAATAAACTATAGTGTTTCTTCACAAAGAAATCCAAAGCAAAAGAGACATATAGTAAGTGATTCAAGAGACAGCTGATCAATCCATGGTAGTGCCTCTACTCTTGAATTCTGATTCTGGTTACCACATACTGCATCTATGGAAACTGTACATATACAGTACTTTTGCTTTTTAATATCACTCAGTATTCATAGAATGAAACTCAGGGAGTTTATATAGCTTGGCCTGAGTTACAGTAGGTAAAGACAGAGAGGATGAGGTCTATCTGACTGCAGAGTCTTTCTCTTTCCACTGCATCAAGGTGACATTTAAAGGAAGTAAAAAGAAAACAAAAGCCTATTTCCTTTTACAATGTTTTAATGACAGTATTTGAGCATAATGAGTATTTTAATATCTATAACACTTGCAAAATAGCTCTAAATAATATTCTGGAAAATTAGAATTCTGGATAAATGACAATAAGGTTAACTATCAAATTATACACCTGTATGGAATATATCAGAACTTCAATGACACATGAAGTCTTCTGGAAAAGCAATCTGTTTCAGATTTCTATAAAAAGCACTTCATTAATCTGTGTGTGTCTACACTGACTTGTGAGAACACACTCTTTCCATTGTCATCTGCTAAAGTAAAAATATTTTCTATCACTTGTGAAAGAATTATGGCATAATATAGACTTCATTGATTAGTTTTCTCTGTCTCACATGTTTTTTTATCTCCATCTTTTAAATTTGACCTGCCCAGTGGCCTCACTCATAAAAGTATGAAGTTATTCACTAAGTTCCTAAAGAAAATGACAAGATTTTGAGAACATGAGTTACAAATTTAAAATTTTTTTTCATTTTCTTATATCTTATGAAATATCTTGAAAGAGAAATAATATTCTCAATGTCTTTGTCAGAATTTCTGGAGTCTACGGCTTCAAAAAAGTCACCAGCTTGCTACTCATTTACAGGTAACCAATTGGTAATTCCCCATAGATTTCTTCCCTAAGCCCTAATACTGCACTATATAAAAAAGAAAAGATCTCAGGTGGTCTGGTCACAGAACTGCTTCCTGGTTTTAATATCTGCTCTATTACCAGATGATCTAAGATACAAGCCAATCAGGAATCTTCCACATACACCAGGACCCTTGAACTGTTAAGAATGGTTTATAAAACTTCTCAGCGTCAGCCATCTCTTTCTCCTCGAATGAACTTCTTTCCTCATCATCTTTTAGCCTGTATATTTCAAAAGTATGACAAGCCAAGGATTTAGCTCAGTGGTTCTGGCATCTACCTGGCAAGCACAAGGTCCTGAGTTCGATCCCCAGTACCATATACCACAATGCTGGGCGTGGTGGCTCACACCTGTAATCCCAGCACTCGAGAGGCAGAGGCAGGAGGATTGCTGTGAGTTTGAGGCTGGCCTAGGTGGCATAGTGAGTTCAAGGCCAGCCTGAACTACAAAGCAAGATCCCATCTCAAAAAGATAAAAATAAAAAAAAGAAACATGACATAAAAATACATAATTCAAATATAGTTTTCTCTAAGTATCTCAAATGTGCGTCTCTATCAACATGTTTTCTTAAATTTGCGGGCCCTATTGAATTACCATTAAGATTATGCATATGTTGACTTCATTCTCTGTTTGCATATAACATATATGAGAAGCTATCCAATTATATAATATTTTCTTATTCATATTTCTTACTGTTTTACAAACATACCACCTGCCAAACTTTCTTACTTCAACCTCTAGCCTCTCTTTCATGTACGCTATTTAGAATGCTTTTAGTTTCTTGACATTATTTAAACCATTACATGGTTGCTTAAAAATTTTCACTGGTTTGTCCGCAGTTCAGATAAAACCTGCCTTTGCAAGTTCACCTTCTCTGCTTTCCTGTCATACCAGTTGACTGGCTGCTCCCCAAATGAGTATTACCCTGTCCTGCTGCTAATATTTGATTTGTATTCTTTCTCCATTTGGGGAGGATTTGCTAAATCATTCTTCTAAGCTACATGAATCATAGCTAAGATTTTAATTCAATTGTCTCCTTTTTAAGGAATCGTACCTTAGCCACCCAAACCAAAAGAAAATTCACCTTCTAATTTGGGATGTACTTTCTCTAATTAGAGATCATTTATACAGTTTTATTGAGACACAGACATACCCATTTGCTTATGTATTGTCTTTTTTAAAATTGATTTCATTGGTACATTTTCCACATACTTATAATCACATTCAACATTGAGAATTTGTACCTGTACGTGACACATCTTGATTCTCATATTTTCCCATTCTCTTGTCCTCCCTACAATCTCCACCCCCTATATACATAAGCTTTGTTTCCTTTTTCAAATGTAAAACTTTTTTTCCCTTCTTTACTTTCCCCACCCCCTTTCCTTTTGAACTTTCTTCCTATTTTGCAATACCGATCATATTTTCTGAAGCTATTGTGCTACAACAGTAGAGGTGAGTGGAAGACTCCTTTCATATAAAACTAACTCAGAAATAAATGTTTGATTAATGCTCACACATCAAATAAAAAGTAATTTTTAAGTGAGCTATTTTTCAGGAAGATCAAAATCATTTCTGATTTCTCCATAGGTGAATACATCTATTCTAAGGATAGCCACAACTTGCCTTCCCCAGAGAAAGTACTTACCTTTGAGTGGTCAATGCGACTGCTTAGTTCCTTAGAGGCAAATCCCCCGAATATGAGACTGTGGATGGCGCCTATCCTCGCACATGCCAGCATGGTATACATGGCTTGTGGGATCATGGGCATGTAGATGACCACAGTGTCACCTTTTCTGATACCATACTTGACCAAAACACCAGCTAGTTTAGAGACCTGTTTAAAAAGATTATTATATCAGCAAAAAATATTATCTCACTAACCTACAAGTTAAAGCAGTAACTACAGTTTACTAGCCTCCTAGAGGTGATAGCCATCCCCCACCATCTCTTGGTCCCTTCCCCATTTGAGAAAAATTTATCACTCTACTTCCTATTATCTATCTCTTATTTTGTTCTTCATCTATATTTTGGGTGTCTAATGCAAGAGAAACCATGTGATATGTAAGTTACATGTCTTATTCATTTCTCTTAACATTATGGTATCAAGGTGTATAAGTTTTCCTATAAAAGACTCAAGTTTATCCTTCTTTGTGGCAGTATATAAACACTGCATCTCCTTTAACCATTCATTTATAGATGGATATATAGAAAATTTCCAATTTCTAAGATTTATCTACTATGAATTGTGCTGCATGGGACCTGTGTATGGGTGTATCCTTGTAAATGATGCCTTTAACTCTTTCAAGAAGATACCTAGAAGTGAAATAGCTGGGTTAAATGAACAGCTTTTTAAAATCTCAGCGCTGGTTTTCATAATGATTATGTTAGTCTGCATCGCCACCAACAAAGTTAAAGGGTTCCTTTTTCTTTGCAGCCTTATTAGAATTTATTATTATTTGTCCTTGATGCTAGCCACTCCTTCTGGAGTAGAATGGAATCTCAGTGCTGTTTTAATTTGCATTGCTCTAGTGGCCAGCAATGCTGAGTATTTCTTTATGTATTTATTGTCATTTTGTTATTTCTTCTTCTGAAACATGTCTCTTTACTTAATTGTCCAGTTTCGATTGAGTCTTTTATCTCAGTATCTAATTTTTCAGTTCTTTATATATTCTACATATCATATCACTGTTCAAGGAATGGCTGGTGATGTTGTCCCGTTCTTTAGATAGTCTTTTCACTGTATCATAGTATTTGTTTTTACTACCACCTCAAGAAAATTATTTTCATTATTACTTGTATGCTAATTTTTATGCAAAGTAATTTCCTTTTAGACCAACACATACATACTTTTTACTTTTAAGATGTACTTTTAAGACCAAAAATATAAGTGTCTCTTTTCCCTTAACATAAGCTTTTTCAATTTCTAGTGATGAAGTCAAAATAGATCATAAGCATATACCTTATATAATTTGTTGCAGAAGAAAACCTTCCCACAGGACAACTGTAGTGGACCATAGCACTGCCTTAGAATAAAAATTAGACGGAGGTATACCTCTGCGCAAAAACATTGAGTTTAGTCCTCAGTAGCCAAAAAAAAAAAAAATCCACTTAAAATATTATAAATGTTCTCTCACTTTTAAAAGTGCTTGGAATATTTAGTAAACTCCCTTCCAACAATAATCATAATATTTTTGTATATATCATGTTTAAAAATTCACTGACCTTATAGAAGCATATAGGGCAGCAGAACAGTAGGTAATGGTGAATAAGGGAGGGGTAGATGTCATTTTCAGTAGGAGAACCAGGGAGAGTTCACTAAGAAAGTAACTTTTTAGCAAAGACATGTACACAGTAGAGAGGATGTGGGCACTTGTGAGTATATTATTCTAAGGAGTAGGAACAACAGTACAAATGTGTAAGTAGAATGAAGATCATCAATGATACTCTTCCTTTGAAAAACAAGGAGAACACAAAGTTGGAAAAGGAATTAGTGATAGGGTAGCTGTCCATCAGGTCCATGCTGAAGGACCTGCAGGGGCCAGGGGGCAGCTGGAAGAACTCTGCCTTGCTTTTGACATGACTATTCAATAGAGGTAATGAACAGACAAAGCTTAAAAAAAGAATTAGGCCAGAAATCTATTTGCAGTTTCTTTTATTTCAATCTTACTCTCCTCAAAAACATTCAAAGACTTCCGAAACCTGACTATTTTTTTCCACTGTTTATTTACTTTCTCTGTGGAGAGAGAGAAAAATGTGATTAAAGTTAAGGGCAGTAGTGAAAGAGAAAAACATTTTTTAAAACTTGGTGTTTTATACTTCCCTGGACCCCAAACTCTATAATCGAGTCCTACGTTTTAAGAACTCTTAAACTAGCCAGCAGAAAGTGATAAGGAAATACAAAAGTAATATAAATTATGAGCTGAAATTCTACGTAGCTCAAGAACCAAACTAAACACTGAGGATCCCATAGCTGAATAATTCGGTGTTTATTCCTGCAAAAGTGACTATGCTCTGTGATGACACTGCTGAATATACTCTTTAAATAGAACTCTGAGACAGATGAAGAAAAGTGATTTAAATAGTTTGACTGGAGTTTTTATAATTTAGCTCTAACATTTCTCCCCAAATTCACACATCATGGGAAAATAGTTCAATTGTGGGACTTCTATATTCATCACTGCGTTTGTCCAATGATGAGGTCAGTAGTTGAGGTGGTGTTAGGAGTGAGGCCGGGTTGAAAGTGGATCCCTGGAGATGGGTAATGGAATGCCACGATCACATCCTTGCTTACCCCTTTCTCATTATGCTTCCTGGTTTCCATTTATCGTGCACCTTTTCCTCCAAGATGCTTTGCGGCCTGCCAACCACACACTAAGACATGAACCAAAATAAAACTCTCCTTTGAATTTCAAGATTCAGGCATTTTGTCTCAATATTAAAATAGTAACCAAGAAAGATTTTGATCTCAAAGAGTGTGTCATTACTGAAATTGCATCTAACCATATGGTTTAAAAGCCTTTGACAACACTTTTTGAGAAGTGTTCATGAAGGTTTGCAGGCACTAGCTAGAGAAACTCTGAAAAAACTATTAGCCAAGCTTGATGGAAGATTGTGGTTTGATGTCAGAAGACCAGAATGCTGATTGAAATGCACATGGTGAATGAGTTTAAAATAAGAATAAGGAATCCTTTGGTAGTTGAACTAGAAGCCATATATGTTATGCCATGGCAGAAAATTGGTCTATATTTGGCTCATTCTGAGACTGTGCAGGATACAGAGATTAAGAAGAGAAAGCTAATGGACCTGTTAGAAAAAATTGAAGATAGCCCATTGTTCAGACTGTGGTATGAGTACTGCTTGCAGATTTTACACAATTCTGTAGTGAAAATCACCAACAAATGACATGGCTGAATAATTTAGAGATTTTGTGGTTTCATCAGAAAGGAGGTACCTACAAACTTGGATCCATGGAGTGTATGGCTGCCAGGAAGATTGCATTAAATATAAAAGTTAAGTATTTTACATCAGGACAATTAATAAGATGTTTTGAAGGCATCTCAGGAATCAGCAAGGTCTCGTCCTTGATAGGCTCAAAGGTACAAAATGAAAAGCTTTCATTAGAGAGGAGATCCACAAAGTGTCTTGTTCATTCAGGGTTACAGAAGGAAATGTTTCCCCAAGTTCAGCCATTCAGGTACTCAGAGCCCTCTGCAAATATTCCTAATGGGGCCAGGCTACTGTTTCAGCAGGGAGCAGACGCTGGTGTCAGCCATGTACTGGGATTTTACGGCACACAAAATCCAAGAGCTGTGGAGTGAGAAAAGCTTCCACTCAGAGGTCAGAAGAAAGTATGGGAAGCCAGGTAATGTCCCTTGGAAAGGGCAGTGCATGAAGCTATGAGAATCAAGCTGAAAGTGTACAGGAGGCTCTAGGAAAGTCAAGGTCCCAGGAGCATGGAATATCTCCTAAGAAACACTGCAAACAAGGAGCACAGCTACAAAAGAGAGGTTATACGGGCTGCCTCATCATCTCTCTTTCTGAGTACTCTGTGCCACTGGATGTTGGAAGTACACAATTTTCTTTTCATTTTCACAGAGCTCACAGCTAAGAATTTTCCTTGAATCTCAGAAAAGACTGAGCTTAGACTTTTCAACAAAGCTGGAACTGTTAGAATTTTGGTGAGCTGAATATGCTTTAGCAAGGAAGGCCTGGCTGGAGATGAGTCACTGAGAAGGTGAACTAGAAGGGTCTGTTTTCATCTCTGCCTCTTCCCTTAGTCCGCTTCCTGGCTGCCACTAGGTGGCGCAGCAGTGCTCCATCCAGCTTGGCCCTTCCACCATGCTGTTTCTGCCACCCAGTCATCCAAACGTGAACTGAAAGTGCGAGCCAAACTAAATGTGTGCTCTACTCCTTTGTTATGGGAATTCCACACTTAATTCAAGTGACAAGAAGGTAATTAAGACAATGTCTATTGTTGAATAAAACTAATATTAAACTAAACCAAGTCAAGCAATGGTCCAGTGACTCTGATTACACAGTACTGCTGGAAGATGCCTTTAAGTTTCCTATCTTCTGAAAGACATGAAATCAAGAAACTCAAGGCCCTTTTTGAAAATAAGATTTCAAAATGTTAGGTCATAGGCAAAATGTGGCCCCAAGATGTACTGAACTTGAATTTTTGAATATGAATATATATATAATTTTTAAAAATTTTAATAGAGTCCTTCCTTATGTGCTATGGTTTGGATGTGTTCTGAGCACATCTCAAAAATTCACATTCTGGAAACTTGATACCCACAGTGGTGTTATGGAGAGACAGTGATAATTTCAAGAGGTGATTTTGGCAGGAAATAAAGTCATTATGAGCATCACCTGTGTAAGAGGCTAATATGCTTCTCACAGGACCACAGGCAGTTCCTGCAAGAGCAGGTTGTTATACAAAGAACATGCTTTGCCCTTGAATCACTCCTGCTTATTCTCTGGCTATGTGATTTCTCCCTTTCTCACACGTTCCTGCCGAGAAGCATCCACCATGTTATGATGGTCCAAAGAGGCCCTCCTCAGACACAAGTGTGCCATCTCTGGGCTCCAAACAATAAGCTGAACTAACTCTTTATTCTATATCCACTCTTGGGTTTGGGGATATTAAGAGAAAGTGGACTGAGATGGTATACAAATGTAACAATCAGGTTTATTGAAAAATCAGGTCTAGCAGAACCAGACCTATGTTCTTGAATGACCACAATCAACTAAGTCTGATGATCACCTGGGCAGATGGCCACAGAACTCATCATTTGTGAGGTTATTTATTACAAAGAGCTTGCATTTTCTTTTTATTACATCTAAAATATATTCTTCTGCATTGTAAGAATGTTTATTTTTATTGTAGTTTGCACCATCATTCTATAACTATTAAGTGTGATATACAAGCAATTAATTTTTCTCTCATTCATCCCCTTGTTCCATTTATATTATCTGTTTGCTTCCTTTGGGCTTCTGAATTGTCAACCCTTACTCTGAACACACGTCAAAGGGGTTGCACCAGATATGTGCATCCACTAGAGGGAGTCCATTTAGCCTGACTTCCTGGAGCTACTCCTTAGTAATTTGATACTCCACATCCACACTTGATCAGGTCGAAAACAAAAGTATTATATAACCAAAATATAGATTTCTTTTTTTAGTACAAGACCAAGTGAAACTCTGATAAAATTTTCTAATGCTAACTGTAAATTTAAATAGATGTATGGGGAAGTCCATAAAAAAATCATATAACAGAAAATATATTTCTGGTGAAACTTTGAATAGATTTACAAGAAAAATATTAGTTAATAGTAAGCAAAAATACGTAGACATTAATTTAATATAAATATACTCTAGAATATTTGATTTTTAAGCTATTCCCTGTTAAATCCAGACTTGGTTTAGATAGGAACTGCAAAAATGAATATTTTATAATCTTTCCTCAGACATAAAAAGAGTAAAAGTCATTTCAAAGATAAGTGCAGGCAATAGTGAGAAATAAGATGAAAAAATGTGGAAATCTCAGTCACCTAAATTTACGTAGTCATTCACAAAAACGCTATTGAAATTTCAACACAAAAGGTCATTTAAGCAATACTTCTGAGGGTTCTGATTTCTGAAGCTTTTCTCAACTTCAACTAGAAAATTATCAAAGAGAAAGAAAATACACATTACTTTTATCCAACAACACAGTTTTATCCTTTGGGGCTAATGTAGATATCTGAATGTAGATACAAATAAATGCATAAAAATAAAATTTACAAATTTTATATGTCTAGTTTTGCTAGACCTGATTTTTCAAATAAAATTTATAAATTTTCTTATGCAAAGAGACAAGTATTTCAATCCATCTTTTGGATGAAGAAAAAAGTTCACTTTATGGCCCACTCATCAATCCATACTCATTTTACACTTTCTTAAACTTCATAATTCATTAACAGCCTGCTAGTTGGGTATCAGTCAAATGCAAACCACTAACATTAGTTTTCAATCTGAGATTAATAGCAGAACAACATCCCACACTCATGGTTACCCAGCATGTGAACACTGCTATTGTACCATGAGAACTATGTGACAGAAGCTCAAGGAAAGAAAATGATCATATATATGTGCCTAGATAAATATTTATTCTTTCCACCAGAAATTGTATTAATCAGTATTTTGCTAGCAAGTTAAAGCCATTTTAGTATGCATGAATTCATTTAATTATTGACTCAATTTGTGTAGAAACCTACAAGTCCTATACTAACAAATCTGCTAAACTCAAGTCTACAAATAACAAAATAAAGATGTAGTTCATCTTTAAACAAAAGAAACTTAGAGTGTAGGGAGCAATCATGCAAATAATAATAAAATAAAACCCAACCACAATTATTTATATAACATAAAAAGGCATGTACATATATTTGCTCATATATATGCTGCATTAAGTAAAATTAACACTTCAAAATTTAGAGTTATAAAATGAAAATACATCAGTACAAATAATGTGAATGTAAATAATATTGCTAGGTATTCACTTTGGAAAGTCTCCATTAAACAGCAATCTGTGAGCTACAAAGACTTAATGATATTTAAGAATTTAAATCTACTGAATTTTGGAAGAAATATTATAAAACACCTTTGGCTTAAAATCAAGACACTCATTGTTCTTTGGAAAAAAATAGTATTGACACCAAATTGTAGTAAAAAGATAGCAATTATGGGAAACCTTGGGTCCAAGTGAAAAAATACTACAAGGAAGAAAAAAGGAAGGAAGGCATTTTTTCAATGATATTGTATTATAAAATCTGGTCTAATTAATGATTAAAATATAGCGAATTAAAAAGCAGCCATAATACTTTAAAACAGTTTATTAAATTGTGGGAAAATGATCTCTTTTTGAAAGATGTAGTGATTATTGAGAGATTACAAAAAATATCTGCATTTTCTTTTAAATATAAGTTAATCATGAATCCATGCGTGTGAACACATGCACACTCACATGCACAGATTTGTTTTACTCACACAAAAAACTAACTAAAAGAAAAAGCCTTAACTCCAAGGTGTATTGTTTCTTTGACTGGAACTTCTTACACATTCACATAAATAGCTATGAAATGAATCAACTTTCTAAAAGTGCTTAAAATATGAAATGATATTAGAACTACTTTGAAAGAAAATCTTTCAAACATGTAAGTATTTTCATATCACAGAAGGCACATATAGGATAGATTTTTAATGACAGTGGTTATTTTTAAATACAAAATTTTTCATGAAAATAGAAGGGAAAGTACTAAGACAGTTTAATGGTCTGATCAGCTCCTTAAACCAGAAAATAGAGGCCATGTTATTAAATGAAAACAAGTCATTGCCCCATTGATATTTATAAATAAATGTATTATTATTATTTCTTTAAAACACAGAGGAATATATATTGATATTTAAGAATTTCAATCTACTGAATTTTGGAAGAAATATAAAACATTCTATGTTTAAAACAATTATTTGATAGCAGTCTAGGAAACATTTAGTGATACATTTCCTCCTAAATAATTTGCTCCAATTGAAGAAATAAAACTATTATTTAGGATAATCATTTTTTCTCACTTCTTCTTTCTTCACATTTAAGCTGCAATCAATATTTGGCCATTTAAAAGCTATATATCGGGGGCCGGGGAGTTAGCTCTGTGGTTCCGGCGCCTGTCTTGCAAGCGCAAGGGCCCCGGTTCGATTCCCTGGTAACCACATAACAATACTGGGTGTGGAGACCCACACCCAGCAGCAACCAGTACCACATACCACAGTGCCGGGCGTGGTGGCTCACGCCTGTAATCCTAGCACTCGGGAGGCAGAGGCAGGAGGATTGTGACGTGAGTTGGAGGCTGAGCTCAGGGCCAGCCTAAACCACAAAGCGAGACCCTGTCTCAAAAAACCTAAAAAAAAAAAAAAAAGCTATATATTCACATCCAAAATGAAATGGAGAATTGTTTATTTAGTTCAAGCTTGAAATAACTGCAATTTCAATAATCTGTGTGCTTTTAAGACTATATAATTTTCAGGCTATGTTTCACAGAAAGTTAATCCAATCCTCATTTTTCTACATACTTGTGTTCAAGACTTGAAAACAAATATGTGCTTCCATCTCTATAATGTTCATATTTTGAAATTTGCAAGTATACCAACAGAATTTATAATACCATGTAAAGAACACCTTGTTAATTTTAAAACAGTGCTTGTATATAATGTCATTGTTGACAGAGAAATAATCATACAGCAAGAAATACAAAGCCTACTGAACATAAAATGTAATTGATGTGTATCATTAAAACACATTGTTATAGTATTTGTATTAAAAAAGACTGTAGATAGACAAAAATAACTTATGAGTCATCTCTATTTTTACCACTTAACATCTGTCTCCTCTAGAAGGTAATAATTGGGCAATTATGTCTTCCTCCTGCTTTTACTCACTAGGCAGTTTCTGCCAAAAGCATAGCATGTGTCATATGGCTGAGGAAATAAAGGAAGTTCAGAATGGGCAGGGAAAAACTCAGCATGAATAGAGTCGTGTGCTGGAATAGAAAGGTAAGGAGATAATATTACATATCATGAAGATACTTCTTAAAGGCCATTGAATGTGGACATCCTAAAAACAACA
>PVIR01006822.1:0-63944 GCA_004026965.1 Petromus typicus
CCACACCCAGCAGCAACCAGTACCACATACCACAGTGCCGGGCGTGGTGGCTCACGCCTGTAATCCCAGCACTCGGGAGGCAGAGGCAGGAGGATTGTGATGTGAGTTTGAGGCTGAGCTCAGGGCCAGCCTGAACCACAAAAGCGAGACCCTGTCTCAAAAAACCTAAAAAAAAAAAAAAAAAAAAAAAAAAAAATTTAGTCTTAATGATTAAGTGTTCACTTTAATGAAGCCATCATGGTCTTCATATGAATTCAATAATTCTTTTGTCACTACAAGTATGCAAGGTACAAAGTACATAACATTATTAACTTACATCCATTTTCTTCTATGTAGTATCTTATGGGATTTAAATATCAGACCCTACTATCAAATTGCAGCTTAAAATATTTTTATATTCTTTGTTAAAAATATTTTAGTAATACAAGTGATACGATTTATAGTGACTAGTCTTTCTTAAATGACTAAAAATTCATAAAATTTGCATAACATAATTAGAAACACACATCCAACTACATTTAATAAGATCTAATTTATGTTCCTATTCTGTGCTTGGTTTTGTAGTCCTAATTGATATGTTCTCAAAGGCTTAAAATCCTAACATTCAGAGAGACTGTAAAAATAAGGAGGAAAGAGACAGACGTTTTCTACTGCCTCTTCTTCTTCTATCCCTTTTCTAACCTGTTAACATGCTGTAGCTCTTTTTACTTTTCTTCCTTCTTCCTGTCATGAAATTATTAACCGAAAACTTTCAAAGACCTGTCAAAATTTAGTTGCATGTCTTTGCTTCATTACATTACTGCTGAATTTAAATCCTCATGGAAAAATTATACATTATCATAAATGAAAGTGTGAGTCTATGATATTAAAGTTACTTGAGAAAATATGAAATCTATTTTTTGCAAAATTTACCCTTTTGGGTCTCTTGTCAGGTCTACATGATGCATTTTAATGGAATTTCTGCTTTTAATTTATTTCTGAGTTTCCAGGTGTGTCTTCTTCAAAATATACTTGGAATAAAACACACCATGTGCTGTATTTATTATTATGGTTGACACGTATTTAAAATACATTTTAATTTTAATAAGTGTTTGTATGATATAAAAGTGTGTCCTTTGATGTCTAGTTTTAATAGTCATGAGAGTCAAATTTTTGAGGGATGTTGGAATTTAGCCAACCATTATATTTCTATACAACAGTCATCACCACTAAATAAGTTGGAGTAAATAGTCCAAAGTAATTCTTGTCAAAAAAGTTTGTTACCACACATTTCTTGCACATATGCCTGAATACTTTGACAATAATTGATAAAATTGATAGGTAGAGATTTAAACGGCAGGACGCTTCTCTTTTCAGTATCCTAATTAAGAATCAAATTAAGAACTTTCTGTCATTTCTGTAAACTTTCTGAGCTGAAAATTTATATGTTGAATTTTGTCCATGATTTTATTATATTTATATGGAAAATCAAAAGCTGAAACCCTTAAAGAGTCTTGAGATGCCAGTTTCAACATTTCAACATTACAGACTTTGTGCATGGGATTTGGTATAAGCGTCTATTAAGAATAGTTAGTTGAGGGCTTTTTTTTGGTGGAACACGGAATTGATTCTCCCCTCTACATCAATTCAATACAGTTGTGGTTGCACACATAGCTATTACCAAATCTTCTACACGTCTTTAATATATATAAGACTACTTCTACCCATAAGAAAATTCTGTGATGATTTATCAAGAGACTTTCCCAATAGTAATAACTTCCATTCTATGTACTTCCACATAGAAAGTTTATATTTGCCTAGTATTTATTTTAAATAATAGCACAGAGTAATGCCTTCTGCACCACTTCCCATTTTATGCAGCAACTTTGATAATGAATCCTTGGTACAAAAATCTTTCAATGATGAAATGATATCACTTTGAAGATATTTCAAGAATGTTTATCTTTTGTACACTACAAGGGATAATTCTTTACAATAAATACATTGCAGATTTTTAAAATATCAAAGACAGGGTGTATTTAGTAATAGAATAGACTACTAATGTGCTTATTTTAATTCGTGGACTTACTACTTTCTAGGGAATAAACACTTCTAAAAAGCAGAGTATCTATTATGTATTCCTTTCATAAGGAAAGTAAATGTTCTTAAAGCTTTTAAAGTGTAGCTTGGGAAAAAAAATACATTAGTACATTACAGAAGTGTTAATGGCCTTTAAAAATAGTTGCGTAAACAACATATGTAATTATTCTGTAGGGAGATGCTGCTTAATTAAAACATAGAGTCATTCTATTAGCATACACACCTGCTGCTCTTATGGTTCATTTCTTCCTAAAATGACTTTATTCCTGAGTAAGGCTCTCTATCCACTTCATTTCCTTGAGAAATATCCATTTTGAACTTTCATTTCAGATTTGTATCTGTTGACTCCAAATAACATATATGGGTGATAGATAAAAATATGAATAGATAGACAGATAGATAGACAGACAGACAGACTCTAAAATAGACATAGTCTCACAAAAAGTTTGTAGAATTACCTTGACAGTAGTTGAACCTGTAGACTATAATTTTGTTCATTGTAAAACATCCTGCCATCAGTTATGGAAGATTACAAGTCAAAGGCTTTTTTCCTGAAGAAACTGTAGACTTATACTTTTTGTCTGACCATGAGAAGTGTTAATTATATATATTTCCATCTAATACAATCTGCATTTAGATCTTCATTCAAAAACATTTAAAAGATTACCTTTTAAATTCTTAATGATAAATAAGTTCATCTTTTCTAACACATAACTGTCTGCTCTATTCCTCACAAGTCCGAAGTCAATACAAACATTCAAGTCTGCAGCAGAAACAACAGCCAAAAGAATTAACAAACACTGACTCTATTGAATATAACTATATTTTTTCACTTTTAAGTTTTCATAGGCAAGTTTTTATGAATGTGAATAAAGGTGCACTTCCACTATTTCATAACATGAAGGTACACTTTTATTATTTCACAATTTCAATATTTCTCATCTACACATGACTACTTCATGAAAATCCTCACAACTTCATCATTTCAATACTCTAAAATTAGAATTTTTATTTCATTTTTTAAAATAAACTACTAGTAAGAGATCATATTTTTGCCTCCAATAATACCTGCTGATTAATTAATTAATTAATGTATTTATTTATTTTGAGACAGGGTCTCGCTTTGTGGTTCAGGATGGCCCTGAGCTCAGGTTCGAACTCACATCACAGCAATCCTCCTGCCTCTGCCTCCCGAGTGCTGGGATTACAGGCGTGAGCCACCAGGCCCGGCGCTGCGGTATGTGGGACTGATTGCTGCTGGGCGTGAGTCTCCATGCCCAGTATGGTATGTGGTTACTAAGGATTGAACCCAGGCCCTTGCGCTTGCAAGACAAGTGCAGGAACCACTGAGCTAAATCCCCACACCCCTAATACCTGCTGATTTAAATAATAGTTTTTACTACTGCAAATCTACATATTATATGTGTATGTATATTTCTATTTGGCCTCCTGTTATAAAATAACAGGCTGGGCATCTGCCTTGCAAACAAAAAATCATGAGTGTGATCTCCAATACCTCCCCCCCAAAAATTACAATTAAGAGCATATTAAAAAATAAAACAACAAATTGAAATATATTCTTCCAGTTTCTTAAACAAGAAGCAGTCATTCAATATTTTTTGTATGATTTCACAGAGAAAAATATAAGTGGAAGTGTATATATTTGCATTTAAGACTTTTATTTTTGTAGTTTCAGGGCTTACTCATAGTAGAATGATTGCTAACTCAAAGGATTTGTCATTAAAACAAACTGACCTATTAGACTTTATAATCCTGCATATTTTCAAAATATACTGCACCCAGTTATGACAGACTGCATGTCACAGTATTTGATGAATGAAGCATTTACTGCATCCCTGGTTCATGAGCCTGCAGGATCTTGGGGCCAGGTGTGGGGCTCCCTTGGTGTAGTGCGACCCATGGTGTGGGCAGGGGTTCTCTCTTGACCTCTGGGAGTAGTGCCTCAGTCTGGCTGCTCCAGTGCTGGGAACCCCATGGAGCAGCCACAGAGGATGGAGACCAATTAGTCGGAGGAAGAAACAAGCAGTTTGGTAGGAACAAAACCAGTTTATGAAACAGGAGTCATAGTGTAGGAATCAATCCTAATTGGAAAAAAATTAAGTGGACAATTGGAACTACGACAGGGCTGAACTTTTCTGCCTAAGACCAGCTACGACATATGTGGACCTGAGGACTCGACTCTTTATCTTTGCCTCTGAAAGCAACAAAGGCCCCATTGGTCCCAGGTGGTGTAACGCTCCAGGGCAGAACTACGCTGGGACCTTCACTTATGTAAGTGCTTATTGTTCTGATGCACCAAAGCTACCATCTGAGTGACCTGTTACATTTATTACTTTTGATGTCCTGAAACAGCTGCCCTCTGAGTGAGCTGTAACCCTGCTGGCTCTGGAGGTAGTGAGTGCAAGGTATGGCAAGCCCAGGTCTCCTGTTTGCTGCCCAGAGTAGCATGGATCAGGCCCAAGGGCAGCTTTTTCTCTAAGTCTCATTTCTGCTGAATTATTATTTCACTGTGTTCCATCAGACTCACAGGAGACTAGAGCTTAACTGAAAAAGTTCTAGTTATGTTCCTTTCCCCTGCCCCCTGCAGCCTGGCTCCCATCCACCCCTGCTCAGGATTCATCTGCAAGACCTAAACAAGAGAAAATGGGTAGATGAGGCCAATGCTGGGCAAAGGAAGCAAGATTTACATAATATTATTCATTTTGTCTCTTGGTATACAGAGCCCAAAGACTTTGCTAATCTGCAATGTAATCTCTCTCCAAATACACATTTAGTGCTATCTAAAACTTAGATTTTAAAAAATGACAAAGTAATGGTTAAAACTACAATAGCCAAAGCAAATTTTTAAGTGAGAACAGACTTGAAAGACTAGATAATTAAAAAAGTGTAGAACAGGTATATTTAGAACAAAACAAAGCTTTAGTAACAGACCTAAAAATGCATGCAGATATTACCAATTTGAAATCCACAAAAATAAGCAGTTTGAAATTCCATAAATGTGCATAATGATGAACGTTGATTCTAGCTTCCAGTGTTATGTATGAGCTAGAATATTTTTTTCTGATAACTCATAGATGGTATGCATTATATTTGACTTCATTTTTTCTGTCATACTAAGAACATCATTAGCAACTTCTTTCCTATCTCTTGCTCTTTGTATTTCTTTCTATTTGCAGCCTTATAAACAATAGCTTATGTTTCTTGAGTGATAATAAATACCCATCAAGTTTGTTATAATCACTCTAAATATACTAGTTTAATCTTCATAAGGTTTACTTGAAATAGAATTTAATGTTTCACTTTAACCAATGAGAAAACTGTAAAATGGGAATATAAAGTTCAATTAGTTTCTAGGATGAGCAGCTAAATTATAGAGCCAACATTTCTGGTTTGGAAAGTGTAATTTGTTTAAAATGATACACACAGCAGTAACATGTGCTGCTGGGTGTTAAGGATCACAGGCTTAAAGTTTGTAAGAAATCTTATGTCCAGGAAAACCCAGTAGAATTTTGTTTTAGTGCTATACAGCATATGGCCAACAAGTGTTTTTTTAGTAATAGAAGACCATGGGAAAATTTTGGCTATCATAAATGGTTGACACACTTTAGAAATCATGAGAAGATTTTTCATTATTATTTTCGTTGAAAGTTATTCATACAACTTTATTGGGTATAGCATGATTCTTTAATGTATTATACAATGTGCAGTGATCAAAGCTGGTTCTTAGCCTTTCCATTTCAATAAATATTAATATTTTCTCTGTGTTTGGAACTTTTATAGTCTAGTAATTATTTTGTAATACATCGTAGATCATTACAAGCTATGATTACCTAAATATAGTATAAAAAACTAGAATTATTCCTCCGTCCACCTATACTTTGATTTTGCTTACTGAAAAATTTGAAGGTTCCAGAGCCATACTTGGAGTGAGTCCCATGTACAATGAGTTAATTTAGAAGTTATGGTATCAGTGAAATTAAGAAACATTTGTAAATAATGACTTTGTTCCCTTCAGTACTCAAATGGGCTAAAAAATGTGACTCTTGAATGTTTTTTGTAAACATGTCTATCAGATGATGGAATAAGTTATTATCAATGAACTGTTCTACTTTGTACCTTAAGAGAGGACAATACATGGGCCAGGGATTTATCTCAGTGGTTCTGGCACCCGTTTTGCAAAGCACAAGGGCTTGGGTTTGATCCTCAGTAACCATATACAATAATGCCAAGTGTGGAGACTCACACTCACCAGCAATCAGAACCACCTACCACGGTGCCGGGGATAGTGGCTCACGCCTGTAAGCCCTGCACTCGAAAGGCAGAGGCAGGAAGATTGCTGTGAGTTCGAGGTGCATCTTGGCTACATAGTGAACTTAGGGCCAGCCTGAACTACATGTAAGACCATGTCTCAAAAAAAAAAAAAAAAAAAAAAAAAAAGGAGGACACAACTTAGATCTTCTGTGGTAGCAAGATTCATAGCTAATCCATTAAACACATATTGAATCTCCTTTGGCAGTGAAGGAAGATTGTGGCTGAGAGGCTTTTGAAATAGATACTGAGGAGAATACACTAGCCAAGTTAATACTGAAAATAGTTCGCATTTTCTGATTGAAAGGAATTAGTAATGTGATAAGACGGAGCACTAAATACAAGAGCAGAATGTGTCACAGCATGGCTTTGGGGTGAAGGGCTCCACCACACAGAGCTATTTATTCTTTTGGATCCATAGCAAAATTATGCTATCAAATTAAGACAGAATGGGGATAGTTGCTCAAATTTTATATTTTATGGAAGTTTTAATTCTAGGATGTCTGTTTTAACTTACTACCATACTACCCATTTGACTGGAAGCTTATGAATCCTTATTTTTTCAAGCCAACTGTTAAATACTTAAAGCGATTTAATTTGAATTTATTACTCACAGAGACAGGGTCTGTATCTACTGATGATTAGATACTTCTGATTCTTTCCCACAAGGCTCAGCACTGTTCTCTCTCTTCCTGCTCCTGGAACATTTTTCACAGTCGCTGGGCAAATTTACACATCCCTAGATACTTGTATTTATTATGTTCTCAAGTTTGTAACCCTATTATTCTGCCCAGTTTACCTTCCTGTTTTCTTTCCAATCTGGATACTTCAGTATTTTCATTAGTAAGAAAGATTTAAAAACCCTAATTACATCTATCTGCACAGTATCTGGAATGTAATAAGGAATTGCTGAATGAATAAATTATTATTCCATGGCAAATACTTGTTCAGAATAAATCTACCAAACTTGCATTTCCAGGATGAGAAATTAATAACTGCATAAAGGGGAGAAGAGGTATCTGCCATTTGGGTTGAAAAAGTGACCACTTTCCAGGTACCTGGGTACTGTTTCAAAGTCCTAAGGTCTGCAAAGTTCTTCTGGGAAACACTCAGAGGAACAGACAGTCCCCCTTTCCTTTCCTCCTTCACAGAGAGCAACGCAGCAGAAATGTCATTAGTTGGAATGTTTCCTCTACAGTACTATCAACAGAAATTAAATACTCATCAGAAAATGACTCCCAAATGCCAAAGAACACGGTATCAACATGTAAATTCCTGCCTATGAAATTGTGAACTCCTTGAAAATTGTTGTGAGATAATTTATATAGATTTGGAGTCTTTTCCACTGGATATTAATAGAATAAATAAGAAAATGTTTTCAAAAGTTGTATTATGTATTGCTTCTTTAGGAGCAATCAAAGCTTCTATGATGCTTAGTCAGACTAGTGGTGCAAGCAGCAGCATGTGAAGTCAACACAAACTGTTCCCAGCTTAAAAGAGAAGAACAGAAAGCAAGACACATTTATAATCAGATTCCTCCCTCTTTTACCACAAACTTTACTCAGCTAAGATTTAGAAAAGTGTAATTCATAGGTTCAAATGTTTCCCCTTTTGCATTAATAAGTCTACCCTGCTATTTTGAAAGCTAAATATTACTACTAAGTATCTCTTGGCCTTCTGTCCTTTGTCTTTTTCACAGTACCCACATTTTTGCATATCATCAGCTTTAGATCTAATTAACAACACAGTGCTATCTTAATGCACTGAATTTATGAGACTATCTTAAGAATTATAAATGAAATTTCTCACATTGGCATTTTTTCCAGATTGATTTATCACTGGTGCTAGTTCCTGCCTTTTACATTTGTAAATGTTTGTCAAGATTTGCTATGTATCAGAAAATATGCTATAACTACAAGTGGTATTTCATTTCATATGAACAATGTCCTATATGAGGTTTCTCTTTAATTCTATTTTATAGATAAATCTCAGGAAATTTCAATCACTGTCTTAAGTTGCAGAAGAGAAGGATGATGGAACTAAGATTTTAATCCACTCCTCACAATCTGATGTGCATGCTCAGTGGAAAGCTCTGCTATGTTTTGTTCTTTAGCTTTTTGGGTGATAAGCTTGTTAAAAGTGTCCTTTTTTGGCTAACTGATCCAAAAACGCACCAGCATGTTGTTATATTAAAATAGTGTAACCAATTCACTTGTAGAAAATAAACACTTACACTGATGACACAGAGGAAAACTGTGTGTGTAATATAGTTCAAAGGTTTTCAAAATACAATCTCTGCACAACAGCATAGCATCAGAAGCATACTTGTCAGAAGGGCTAATGCTTGGGTAACAGGCCAATGATGGGGAATCAGAAACTGGAGAAACAGCTGAGCTTTAAAAAGCCTCAAATTATATCCTTTAAACATTAAAATGTTACTATAAAAAGGTTAACAAATTAGTGCTGAGGATTTACTAACCTTAGCCTATTTCATTCTAAATTTTTATTGTGCTAGATATGTGTATTACATATATATTGTGAACAGATATATTTATATTGTATTCATGCATATTTATATACTATATTTATTTACACCATATTTATTTTGTGGTACACACACACACACACACACACACACACACACACACACACTGTGCTTTTTTATATATTTTAAGTGATTTAACCCTAGCAAATCCACCTTACATATTTGGATGACTATAGAATATTTCCAACATTTCAAACAAAAATATTGTACCCATTAGACAATATCATCTGTTTATCTGTCCCCCTCTCATCCTTAATAACCTCAAATACAAAAAGGAGTAAGATGCATACATATGTAGCATCTACCCAGAGTGAAGGTATTCATTATGCCTCATAAAAAATTGTCTAATAAAAGTAAATTAAAAGAAAAAAATAAAATAAATGTCTTTTCTATCACAATGAAATTATCTTCTCCAACTGCACCACATATGTAGAATTTAAAAATTCTTGTCATTCTTTTATATTACTTATTTAGCTAATATAATATCTTGAAGGGTCATCTTGCAAAGACTGGTTCATAAAGGTTTATCTTCAAGTGTTTAATGGTGTTAGCTCTTATATTTGAATTTTCAGTTAATGTTGTGGGTAATGTGAGGTGATTTCTATTTAAAGTATGAGATTCAGCTTCACTATTTTCATATGTAAATCTAGTCATCCAACAGCATTTCTTGAATGCTTTTTTTTTCTCTGCTATATAGACTTGCTATCCTTTTTAAGTTTTTTAGTGGATTAGCCATAGGTCTATAGCTTTCTATCTAGACATCAATTGTACTTATCCATACATCTATCATTATGACATTAATTTATTTCAATTATTGTAAATTTGTACTGGGTTTTTAAATCGCAAAGTATATGTACCTAAATATTTTATTTTGTTGGCATAATTTTGAAATTCCATATAAATTTGTCAATTACCATTTTCTTTTTAACAAAGGGGTTTTTTTGGTAATTCTGATAGAGATTTTTATCAAATAATTAAAAAGTATTACTATCATAATGTTTTGTTGTCTTCTAATCCATAAGCATAAGATATCTTTCCATTTATTGAGGATTTATCCAATTTTTTAGCAACATTTTTCTTTTTAGCACTAAATTTCTCCACCCTTCATAAAACTTATTTTGTAATATTTTGTTCATTTAGATATTCTATGAATATAATTGCTTTCTTAATTTCCTTCCTAATTGTTCTCTGATGGCATATAGCAAAATAACTAATATTTGCCTGTTGACCTTGTATCACAAAATTTTGCTGAATTTTTATTTGATGTCTCAGTTACTCTTCTCACTGCTGAGACAAAATACTTGACAAACACGAGTTAAAAGGAAAAGTTTTTCTTAGCTCTCATTGTGTAGTGCTTTCAATCAGTAACTGGCTTGCTCCAAGGGAGGGTTGTACAGCAGAAGGGCAACAGAGAGGACAGAGTCATAGCAGGCAGATGGCAGCAAAGCAGTGAGAGAGCAAAGCATCATCATCATCAGCAGCAGCAGCAGCAGCAGCAGCAGCAGCCTGCCTCTCCTTTTTAGGAGTGTGTGTGTGTGTGTGTGTGTGTGTGTGTGTGTGTGTGTGTGTGTATCACTGTAGTATCAGGGCTTCACTTAGGTAAACTTGGAGACAGGAAATAAGTGAGACAAATGGAATTAATACTTTTAGTTTGTTGAGGAATTACCACAATGATTTTCATAGTACTAGTTTACATTTCTACCGACAATGTGGAAGTGTTCTTCTTATACACCTGACCAGCATTTATTATTATGGAGGTTATTGATGATAGTTATTCTTTCTGAATTAAGATGGAATCACAGTGTTATTTTAAAATTTATTTCTCTAAAATAAACAAATGCTTACCATCATTATGATCAACATATGCTAATTAGTATTTTTATAGAATGTCTTGTCTTTACTGACAGTCATCTGAAATATATTTAATGGTCAATTCAGTCATCAAATCCAAAATAATTTCCCCACATGACCATTATGAACTTGTGTTTCTAATCTCCCATATGATAACATCAGATGTCATCAAATATATTTAAAGATAGCTCACATTACTTAGGGTACAATCAAGTAAAATTAAGGAGACACATATTATCAGGATTCCAAGAATAATCGCATAATTAGATTATCTCCCTAAATACAGTTGCAGGTCATGTAAAAAGCTGCACTTTAACATTCAACATAACAGGCTGACAATATTTTTTCTACTGTCTTTTTATTTTTTAACCAGGGATGTTGGTACTACTTACTTTCTTTGTTTTTAAGATAAATTTAGTTTATTTACACCATTTTATATATTTTTTGTGTAGTACCAGGGATAAAACTCATGACCTTTTACTTGCAGGGCAGGCTTTGCTGCTACTGAGCTAACTCCATGGCCCAGAAGTGATTGAATTTATGTCTACATTTTCAGTATACATTATGTCACGTTACTCATTGAGAATTTGTACCGGTACATGATATATTTTCATTCTTAGCTTTTTTTTTCCCCATTCACCTGCCCTTTCTTCAGTTCCCCACCCTCTTCTATATAAATAAGTTTGGTTCCTGTCTTTTACTTTTTACCATCAAGTTTTTTCTTTCCCTCCTTTATTTTTCCCTTCTCAAACATTGAAAACAGTATAGATTTTCTTGGCAACTGAGGGGACACATAGTAATAAAAGTCATCAACTATTTTTTTCAGAGCACAAATTAAAAGTCTTTAATATTCTATAAAATTATAAAATATGACTAGTGCTTCTTATCCATCCTACTTCTCACTTTAAAAATTAAATTCAATAATAAGTTTTAATAACAATTGTCAGGATCTGTGGATGATTTACTCAGATTTATGACTTACTTAGATATACAGATGTCAGCCCTGCCCTATGGGATCTTCACCTACAAGGATTATTGTGGAACCACCCTGTTTTATGCATGCTAGGATTTTAGATGTGAAGGTTTGGGAACTTCTTGTTTTATGTATGCTGGGATTATGACTGTAAATTCTTGGTACCAAACAGAGAAGCAGTGAGCTTGGGATATTGGCCCTTTTTTTTTTTTTTTTTTAGGTTTTTGGAAACAGGGTCTCACTTTGTGGTTCAGGCTGGCCCTGAGCTCAGCCTCAAACTCACATCACAATCCTCCTGCCTCTGCCTCCCGAGTGCTGGGATTACAGGCGTGAGCCACCACGCCCGGCATATTGGCCCCTTTTAGTTTGTGTGTTATTTGGCCTTTTACAGAGTAGCAAGAGTCAAGCCTGGGCTCAGTCTTTTCCTTAAAATTCTGATTTTGTGTTTGTTGGTTGTTAATCCTTTTTCTGTGGGACTCACAGGAGACTGGAGTTTGCCAGGAGGGTTCTGGCTGAGTTCTCTTACCCCATCTCACACAAACAATAAAATTCAACATGTTATGATTTTAACATTCACATATTCTTTTTTGATTCATATATCTAAGCCCTCTAGCTTGGGATTCTTTCATGGCTGCTCATATACCAGGCCCCTCAGTGACACTCACTCTCACATTGCTCATCTTCATAGACTGTGTTATGCTGCTAGACATGTGCTTAACTACACACCAACACAGCACATAAAAAGCTTCTACACTGCAGCTCTTCAATTATTGCATTCTCCTTTATCGATCCATCTCCTGCAGGAGGCAAACTAAGGAAAATGTGGTTTTCTATGGTTATATCTAAAGGATGAACACCTGAGTAGTATTGCTGACCCTCAGATAGTATTTATAAATGAATTTCTAAAGCACACCAGCCAAAGTAGTACACTCTGGAATAATTTTATAATGTTTGGTTTTTACTCAATGATTATAGATATCTACTCTATTGATGAGTCTTTTAGAATTATGTTAGCAAAAATAACAAATGTTTCTGAAGCCAAGTTAATACAAAACAAAATCAATGATAAGGTCCTGATGATTCTGAGGGAAATCAAATAACTTGCATATGCTCTGTCCCCACATACTCAAGACAGCAAATTCATAAAAGGTAGAAATATGAAACTTATAACTCACATGAACTTCACTTCTGTATGAGAAAAAGCCTCATATGACTACTTGAAGTAAACAATACAAACCTGAAATGACTAAATAATTAACATTGCCAAAAAAGGTTTATTCTTCTTTTCTTTTATACCACCAAGGGAAAATAGTGGTAAGCACTAGCATAGCTGTGTGCCAAAATATCCACTGAAATAATATTTTGTGAAATGAAATATTGATTTAAGATAGATAAATGAATGCATTTTTGAAGTGTGTACATATAGAAGATGAATGCTGTGGATAACTGAGGGTTTGCGTAATTAAGCCACAATGGTAGGGCTGACATGTATCATATATCATTGTAAACTGAGTGGTTAGGACTCATTCATCAGCTTGTACTATTGATGAGTTTCATGTCTCATTTTGGAGGCACCCTCCTGAAGAACAGATGTAAGTGGGAAGTGTCTTATTCCTGTTTACACCTCACTGTTTGATCTGCACCCATGAGCATTATAGACATCAAATAGGCAGTGATTCTTTCTGGTGCTAACATGACAAGAAATGTCTTGGGAGTAGTCAGTGGGTCATATGCTCACATGTTTTTCCTGTGTCCCAACTTCCAAGGGTCAGGTAAGTACCACTGAATTAGCTTCATTCTTGAGAATTCCAACTTCTGTTTGAAGGATATAATCCAATAAGAGTCAGTTTTACTTACTTGAATAAATGAAACAATGTATGAAGATGAACATATAATGAAGTCGGGACCATTATTATTTGTAAAACTAAAATTAGATTTAAATAACTGAAATCACAGCCAGTCAATGCATAACCAAGCTTATGCATTTTGAAATCTTCCAAGATTTAAACTGGCCACAGTTTGTTAATCTTCAAATACTTTAAATATTTATAAACCAGAGGGCATTCATAGTGAATCCTTTGCTGACTTAGGAGGTTCTGTGTCCTCAAAAGTTTATTTGTACTTTCATTTTCTATCAGGCTACATTAATGCAGGGTAAACCAACCAGACAATTCATTAAAAAAGAAAAGGAAAGAACAATTTAATGGAAAAAAAGGAAACATATATCCAGGATGAATAGGTTAATGGACTGATAATAGAGATAATTAAATATGTAATAGAAAGGTAGCTGTGTGGTGCATGAATGAATGGATGAGAGAAAGAGAGGGCAGGAAAGAGAAGAAGAGAGAAAAGAAAGAGAAGGACAGAGATTAAAACAAATTCAATCACTTATGAAGATGTCCTCAAGGTACATCCATTTGAGTATGAATGACTCAATCTTAAAATTTTCAATGGCAGAATAATTCTCCTTTCTCTAAAAGAACGATCTTTATCCAGTCTCCAGCTGATGGACATTTTGGTCATCAGTTTAATAGATTCAGTACATATCAGACAAGTATTTATTTATTTTTGTCCTTCATGCTTTCATTGAAGTGCAACGACAACCCAGTATGAATTTTAGATCCTATTAAAAGCAGCCACATCTATGAATTGCACAGAGTCCTCAGAAGCAGGGAGCTATTCCTCCACCATTTCTGTTCCAACTTTACCCTCATCAAATACACATTGTATTTGGAGTTGTTTTTTTCCGTATCCCACTGCAACTAGTTTAGAGGAGCCTCAGACCAAGCCATCTGCTTGAATGCTGCTGACATTCCTCTAATTTTTCCACATCAGTGACATCATCCCAAGGTTTCCCATCAAGCAAGATGGAAGGCTTGGCTACAAGGGCAGGTTGTTTGGTTTTCTTGGGCTGATACTATGCAAGTCGTTCTTCCCTTAGCCTCTTTTTCCTCTTCATCATTAGATTTAAAGAGATCAATAGCATCACCATCTTTATTCTGAGCAGCTCCACTTCCAGTTGTGTTTTCCACGTTGGCAGGGCCTTAGTCACCTACAGCTGTCTCACTCATGGCAGGCTGGCCTTTGCCTTTTCATAAGACTTCATGTGAGTGTATCAACGTAAGGCATGACACCAGTTGGCAGTGGAGGCCAGCGGGGCATTTCAGGTCTCCAAAACCCACGGCATTGGCTGTCTGTGGGGGACAGACAGCTGCAGAAGGAAGAGCACAAAAGGTGAAAAAGTACTTTTTAAGTAAGATAAATATCCTATCATAAAAACAATTGTAGAAAACATACAATAATGTAGTCTTTTTACTAAGAAAGGTTTCTAGTTGAGGCTGTTTGCAACTGCCCATGGAGACATTTCTGACTAGTGTAAGTCAGGATGAAGCCTTGACATCTTTTTATACAGTACAAGAGACAAGTTCAGATGTGCAGGATAGCAGTGTCCCGGGATGTGTTCAGCTAATGGATTAATGTCTAACTAAAAGTTTAATGGTGAAACTTTAAATCCTTCCAAGCTCTGAAAGCAATTTCTTTGCTTAATTACTTTTTCAGGACCATAAGGCACTTGGGCATTCTTACTCTAAATATAATTCTCAGAATTTATTTTCACCATTTCTGTCAAGGTTATTTAAATGACTTTTTGCTGGCTCTCTATGCAATATAGGTGACAGGGTTATTTGAACTTTAATTTGAAGGCTCTGTAAAAGCTTAATAACAATTCTAATACATGACCAAGCATGTGTACACATGTAAAAACACATACTCTTTCTTTGTTAGTGAATTTGTTCTCTTAAATTCATTCACATTATATGCACACATTCATACACACTCATGACAAATGGCTTTTGTAAAACAGTTTCTCATATTTTCTTTTTCTATACTTGGTTTAATTATAATTGATCTTTTCTGGCTTTAACACAAGTAGAAAGAGGAAATAAGTAATTTAAACCACAGCTAAAATTTTTTTCCTATTTCAAATAATTTTCCTCATTGACAATATACACTGGCTATTTAAATTCTTACTTTTATAAATGCTGGATGTTAATTAATTTACAAGGCTTTATGTAAAAATAGTCATCAGGTAATCTATTTGTAGTATATATTTATAAAAATGTAATATCAATGTAAAATTAATTTAATATATGTATGTACTTGAATGTGGGTCAATTTTAGTTTCAGGTTTTTATATAAAGATTATAGTCACCAAGTAAACCTAATGCTGAAATATCCATTGATGGAACCCATGGGTAACAAGCTCTTTGACTTTTACCTCAAAATTATCCAGATCTGCAATATATATCATCATTTTCCAGATTCTCAATCCATTTATTACCTTTCAAACTTCCCCTCAAAATCACACACATACACATACACACACACACACACACACACACACACACACACACACACACACCACAAATACACTTTTTTCAGCTAGGCTCTCCCTTTTGTACTTCAAGCTGGCCCTGATCTCAGCCTTAAAATCACAACAATCCTTCTGCCTCTGCCTCCTGGGTGCTAGGATTACGGGTGTGAACCAACACACTCGGCACTGTGGTATGTGGTTCTGATGGCTGCTGGGCATGAATCTCCATGCCTAGTGTTGTTTTATGTGGTTACCAGGGATCAAACACAGGCCCTTACACTTGTAAGACACTTTAGCTAATTTCCTGGCCCTCACAAATATACTTTTAAAGGTCTTTGAAGTGTTACCTCCCTGCTTTGATTCATTAAATCTTTGATTGAAAATAATTCACTGAGAAAATTTATTATGAAAGAGAAATACCACTGGCAACTGCTATGGATTAAATGTTGTCTGTTCCTAAAATTCATATACTAGAAGCTTAACACCTAATGTGAAGATATTTGGAAGTGAACCTTTGGGAACAATTAGACCAGGAACCAGATACCCTCATGAGCAAGACTAATATCTGTTGGTGAGAAACAGGATAAGATAATATACAATCCAAGAGAAACTGGTGAAATCTGTTCCTACCCAGACATGCATCTACACTGAAATTCCATGTGCAACAAAGTGGATCTCTAAATATATTTATGGAAAGTCCTTGAAAGAAGAACTTTTGAAACTAAATATAATTTTTTAAAATGAAAAGAATAAGGAGAAGAAAGAGCCAACACAAGAACATTTGTCTCTTCACTTTCTTCTCTCTGCCCAATGGAAAGAAAATGGCCAGCATAAAACAAGAAGCATCAAATCTCTTTCTATGAATAAACTTGTGCACAGCAAAGGAAACCACCAACAGAGTGAAAAGGCACCCAACAATGTGGGAAAGAATCTTTACCAGCTGTTCCTCAAAGGACTACCATCTAGAATATATAAAGAACTTAAAAAAAAAAAAATCAGCCTATCCAAATTTAAAGATCCAATTCAAAACTGAACATCTGAAATGAACAGATACTTTTCAGAGGAAGAAGTAAGAGCAGGTAAGAAGTATATGAAGAAATGCTCAATATCATTAGTCATTCGAGAGATGCAGATGAGAACAACACTGAGATTTCATCTCACTCCACAAAGAATGGCTGTTATTTCAGAATTAGCCAGCAACAAGTGTTGGTGAGGCTGCACAAAAGAGGGAACACTTCTGCTCTGTTTGTGGGAATGTAGACTTGTACAACCCCGGTGGAGATCAGTTTGGAGATTTCTCAAAAAGCTAGGATTGGAGGTCCCATTTGACCTGGCCATTGCTTTGCTAGGTGTATATATACAAAGGAATTAAGAGTCATTTCACAGTGACATATGTGCACCCATGTTTATAGCAGCTCAGTCTGTGATTGCTAAATCTTGGAAACAATCCAAATGTCCATCAACTGGAGACTGGATAGATAAGATATGATTCTTTTATAGAATGGAGTATTACTCTGCCATTAAAAATGATAAGATTGAGTCATTCATACTCAAATGGATGTACCTTGAGGACATCCTCATAAATGAACTAAAGATGTCACAGATGTGTAAATACCATATCTTTTCTCTGGTATGAAAAAACGAAGTTGTAAATGAGTTGCAGTATATATTGTTGATATTGTGAAATAGAAAATATTTGAAAGGAAAGAGGATGTAGGGGTAAATAACAAGGGGAAAAATAATGTGACAGTAATAAAGAAAAAAGAAAACAAAGATGATGTATATAGGTGGTGGTGGGGCTGAAGGGTGGTGGAAAAGGGGAAAAATGAGAATCAAGTCATGTAATATTCTGGTACAAGCTCTTGGTGTTAAATGTGATAGTGATGTGTATTCATAATGCACAAATAAAGATTTAAATTAAAGAAAAAAACAGGAAGCCTCATCCATCAGGGATGAGATACCTGCGATCGCAGTTTTTTTGGGTTTTTTTGTTTTTCTTTCTTTCTTTCTTTTTTTTTTTTTTTTTTTTTTTTTTTTTTTTTTTTTTTTTTTTTTTTTTTTTTTTTTTTTTTTTTTTTTTTTTTTTTTTTTTTTTTTTTTTTTTTTTTTTTTGAGACAGGGTCTCACCTTGTAGTTCAGGCTGGCCCTGAGCTCAGTCTCAAACTCACAGCAATCCTCCTGCCTCTGCCTGTTGTAAGTGAAACTGCTTGCTGGTGGGTGTGAGTGTGAGTCTCCATGCTCAGTATTGTTGTATGTGATTACTGGGATTGAACCCGGGCCCTTGAGCTTCCAAAACAGGTGACAAAACCACTGAGCTAAATGTATGGCCCTGATCTTAGTCTCTAAGCAGCCATACTTATAAGAAATTAATATTTACTGTTTAAATAACTAATTTGAAGTAACTTTCAGTAGAAGTACAAATTGAGTATAATATCAGTTATCTCAAGAATGTGAATATTGTCTCCAAGCATATTTTTAATCTTTTACTTTAGAAAAATTTCATCTATTGTAGCTGTCAGTTTCCACTAAAAATTAGGATGAATATATTTTAACAGGAAATGAATGGTGATGTGTCAAAATTTACAAAACTCCATTTATAGTTTTAAGCACTAAATATATGAATCTTTACTTTTTATATCTAAAAATCACACAATATTCTCTGATAGAACCCTTTAAAAATTTTCCCACAATAATTGGCAAGTTTTAAACAATAATTTATAATATATATTACCAAACATGATTCTTCTTTTCATCAATCACACTTTGCATTTCAGTTAAAATGATGTTGAGTAGTAATCCCAGGACACATGCACTGAGCTACTTCCCCATGTACATTTTTTAATTTTCAATTTTGAAACAGAGCCTCATTAAGTTGCTACTGTCCACCAGGTTGGACTTTACCTTCTTTGAGTTCCAGAACACTAGGATTATAAGAGAGTATTGTCATTGCCAGACAAAATTTTATTGAGATTAATATGAGAAATTTATTCCTGAAAATATCTAATACTCTACAGGGGAAATAAAAAACACTTCTTTGGGAATTAAAGAATAGAATTATTTAATTATATTGGAGATAATATAAGTTTGTTAGTTACTTTTAAGTATGGTAATTATATTTAAGTATGTTAATATTTTACTTATAGAAATTAACTTCAATTATTAAAATGACTGAATCCTGTTAGCCTTAAACTTCTTAGGAGCTGTATATTCATTCATATGACTTGCTTGCTTTGAGGTTAGGAAATTTTCATATTGTCTTCATTTTCTGGATTATTTAGCATTTCTTTTCTAGATGAGATAGAGTTTAAATGGAGAAAAGAAGGGTAAGAGTCTGGTTCAGCTGCAGAGTGCATTCCCAGCATGGTGGAGGCCAAGGCCCTGGGTTTGACCCCAATAATGGAAATCAAGCGGGAAAGGGCCTACTATTACCTCAGAGCAAGAGTGGAAATGAAAATCTCTACTTGGCATACAAGAAATTAAAACAAGGAAAGAAGGCTGGCTTTGAAGAAATAATAAAGCTTGACAATAAATTAAAATGCCTAAAATGTCACTAACAGAAGCACTATATGATGGTGGAGACTGAGGATAATTAAAGAAGATGGCGCCTACATGGGAGTGGCTACTAGGACCTGTGACTCTGCTCTGAAGAATTTTAACTCATGTTCTATTTTTATTCAAGATATAAAATGCCTATATTAAATATTATTTATTTTCAAATTGTGGTAATTAATTTGTCTAGTTTATACATTAGTGATATTTTAGTCAGTCATAAATATGATCTTAAAGACTGCCAGCTTGTTACCCATCAAAGTTCTCATTTATGCTTCATGTCTCAGTTTGCTCTAGAATGTCACCAAGAAGCAATCCCTGACATACGGGAAATTTTATGAATGGAAGCTTTCTCTGGCAAAATCTTCCACATTTGTAAAGTTTTCATCTTCCCAAGTTATTTTTAATATGATGACTTTCCCTTCATAATTATATATCTTGTTACTTTCACTTCTTGATGCAACTTGGTAGAACTTTGACGATTTTTCCTGTTTTCTTCTATCACATAGCTATATCCATTTTCTTCAATTATTTAATATGTATGATTGCATTTTCTTCATCATTCACGAAGATCTTTGATATGATGGAATCCTTGTGTATTCTTAGAATGATAGAGCTAAGCTATAGGATAGAAGATTTAATTTATCACATGGAATGCTTACTACATAATATGTTACTTTTATTATCATATTTACATTAAGTCCTCCATTTGGCAATCAAGCAAATTAACATGTAGTTTTCTGGGAACTTAATTTACTAAAAGCTAGGTAAAATACCTCACTATGATTGGGTTACCTGTTATTGATGTCTATATCTATGCCAAAGATTTTCAGGTACGTATTTTCTACTGGGTTATCTGATTAGGCATGTAATAAATAATGTAAATTCCTGAGGTCATGAGATGAAATATTGTATGATAGATATGCCGTTTTCTCTCAGGAAATTTCTATCTAAAGACTGTCAAGCTCTGTGAATTTCACTGCAGTGTTAATAGCCTCTGTTCTAAGGGCACAGTTAACTGGTTTCTTGCTCCATGTTAATTTAAACAGGGTATTTAACTTCCTTAAATTAGCTTTTCTGATCTACAAAGTGGTGGTGATAAAGCTATCTAGCATGTAAGGTTTAGTAAGGTCTTTATAGTTCTTAAGAAATGTTGTAAGTGGGGTGCTTAGTGAAGCATCTGACATGTAATAAACATTCCATACATTTGGGTCCTTTCTCTCCATGCTATTTTCACCCTAAGCCTTGTGTATTGCCTTTGACAACAGTCTCAGAGTTTGGCCAAGAGCAGCATGTTACTACCCTGCACAAAAGCATCACTCTTCACCCTTCCGTGGCTGCAACAGCCATCTCAGCACAAATACAGGAGAGGAAAACTATGCAATGATATTTTAAAAGGAATGTGAAATTTTGTTTTCCTGAAATATTATTTCTACTTAGTTTCAAAATTTTTAAAATTTTCCTGTTCTGTTTCAACCAAAAATTTTCATTAATATAAATTCTATTGTACTAAATGTTATCTTTTCAGTTGAAAAATAAAATAAATGGCAAGCAAATGGGTTGTAAGCAGACACATAATGAGAAACTGAAGTGAGTGAAATTGCACTTTGGCCCCATAGGAAATGACAGGGAGTTGATGGAGAAACATCCTTCACTCAGGGCTCTGGCCCTTTGCAGTTGTTCGCACCTTTTCCTTCCATGATTTCATGTGCTCAAAAATAAACAAGTGAGACAAGAAAATCTGCAGTATTGCCTTTCATTATGATTGAAAAATGAAAATTCTCTAGTTTTGGAGATTTAGCATCGCTGAAAATCATCTTTTCCATCATTTTTTACATCAAGGTAACTATCGGCTACAGCTGAGTGCTCCACAGGCCACTTTTAGGGCCATCTGATGTACAGTATTGATGACATTATTTTCATTTGTTACAACTGTTATTAGCATACTCTGAACAGGGAGTGCTGAGTGTAGAGAAGGGCCTGCAGTGGCCTCATCTGTCACACTGTGCTTGACAGGTTTCCACAGAAACCCCCAAGACAAAACACACATCCATCTTGCAGTATTTTATATCAGGTAGTTACACTTTCCATAGTTGCTGATATAAGACATGTGCTAACTTAAGTTCATATAGTTGTCTTTATATCCCCACATGCACAGCTACCTTTCACTTTGCAGACAGTACTGAGCAGGTGGTATCCTCTAATTATTTATATTCAGATTTTCTTCCACTAGGGGGGAATGATCTGAAAGATTTACCATGGCATTTTCAGCTAAATGATGATGGATGAATAAAAGCATGCTATGTATGCTTTGATCAGAAAAGCATTTAACTTTGAAGCTGTGGCAGCCAAAGTGTGTGAGGTGGGGCAGATCGCTGCCCTCGATAATTCAAAAGGCATTTAGTAGTATTCAGAATAGTATTTTATCTTAGCTCTTGGCACTTGGTAAGAAATGATGAATCAGAGCATGCAATTAGGAAAAGTGTTCATGACATTGCCTGCATGGAACATGGTCAAGTTCACTTCCACCCACGTGAACATTTTGATGGATGGGAATTTTTGAAAACTGTGAGGAAAATACAAGAATTTGTGCAGCATGCATGACACAGTGATAGAGTTTCTGCCTATTGGTCAGAGACTTCTTCATAAAGTCACACTTCATAAAAACACTACTTTGCTACTCTAAGAATATCAGGTAATGACACCTCTAATCTTTTAATTCTCCTATTTTTACTACAAGCAAGTGGAGAAAGTAGATATCATGTCCAATGATAAAAATTCTGAGTATAAACTAACCAGCCTGATATGAGCTCTCCTTATTTCATTTAGAGATTCTATTTGGTTAATCATCCCTTCCTTTAAAATTCTGAATATAAACACACACATAACTTTGAACTTGTGTGTGTCAGCACATAGGATAAAACAGATAAGTGGCCAGTAAGTGAATCTAAGAAAACTTTAAAGCATTTGTGTAAGCATGAGATAATTGCCTGAATTTGATTATGCTCCAATTATCAGACTATATAAACCATTTTGATTTTTTTTTTTTTTTTTTTTTTTTTTTTTTTTAGGTTTTTTGAGACAAGGTCTCGCTTTGTAGTTCAGGCTGGCCCTGAGCTCAGCCTCAAACTTACATCACAGCAATCCTCCTTCCTCTGCCTCCGAGTGCTGGGATTACAGGCGTGAGCCACCATGCCCGGCACTATGGTAAGTGGTACTGGTTGCTGCTGGGCGTGAGTCTCCATGCCCAGTATGGTATGTGGTTACTGGGGATCGAACCCAGGTCCTTGCACTTGCAAGACAGGCGCCGGAACCACTGAGCTAACTCCCCGCCCCCCCCCCCATTTTGAATGTTTTATAAAATATAACAAAAAAAGATCAATGATGAGCAGGATGACATTAGAGTCTATGTAGAACAAGTAAGGGATTTTCAAGGCAGTAAAGTCAAAAGAAAAATTTAATAGAGTAGAAAAGGATTAGTAAAGACATTTTGGAATTGTTTGAGTCTCAAATCAGGAAGATGGGTTAAAGGGCTAGACACAGTGAGTGACAAGAACAAATAATATGTGAGCAGTAGGCCAAGCATTCTAGGAATAATGATATGGAGAAAATGGAAAGTGAGTATTTTCTTTTGGTTATGAGTTTTCAGTGTGAGTCAACAAATTTCAACACATAAGCACAATGATATTCCCGGTTCCATGTCCATTACAACATTTTACACACACACACACACACACACACACACACACACACACACATCTATAAACAAATATCCATGGAGAGATAGGGGGTTGTTGTAGTTGTATGTCTTGAACCCAGCACCTCAAGCATACTAGGCAAGTGTTCTCACCCACTGACCTTCCACAGAGCAGTATCTTCAACCCGAGTCTCTTAATGTTTATCTTCATTGCTGTAGATCAAATCCAGGGTGTTGGCTGTGCTGGGCAAGTGCTCTACCACTGTGCTACACCTGCATTCCTATCCAGATTAGGAAAAGGATATTCTGCCACTAACCAAAAAAATGGACAAAAACTGGAAGCTATGCTAATTATGATGAAGCACTAATGAAAAAATTAGTTCAAAGTCATAGGAACAGGACACTGGTATGCTAGAAGATAAGATTGGGGTGAGAATTGCAACTTCTAAGGGATAAAACTTCAGTTGCATAAATGGAATCCATTCCAGAAAACTCTTCTACAACATTGTGCCTGTAATTTATGGCATTGTATTATGTACTTAAAAAGCATTATTAGAGTAGAAATGTGTCTTAGTCACATTATTGCGGCTGGTACAAGTACTCAAAGCCCTAAATTTTAAAGAAGAAGTGTTTATTTTGGCCCACAGTTTCAGACCATGATTAGCTAAATTGGAGCCAGAATGATACAAAAGTGGGACATGGTGGGAATAAAGGTTCATAACTCATCAAAGGTAAAAAGCAAAGAAAGAAGGCAGGAGCTAGAGACAAAAATACACCGAGTAAAATCTACAAAGGTAATCACACACTTAAGATGTATACATTTCACTAAATATAATTTAATTTTATCAATGTAAATCCAAATCTCTTATTAAAGCAGTAATTCATTTTGTACTTATATTTATTAAAATATGCATATCTTGCATTTATGTATTTTCCAAAAGAAACTGTCATGGTTTAAGATTAAGTATGTCATTTAAAATTATCATAAATTTGTAACTGCTAAATGACTTATAAATGAGTAATAACATTATACATAAATAGCACAATTACATAATTTACTGCTGTCTTCACTTTTAACTTAAATTATTGGAATCTTTTATATCACTTTCTTAATTTACATCATCATTATATAATACAGTTGACACTCTTAATTAATACTATTGCTAAGTATGGAAAAAAGGTATTTGCCAAATCAATATATATGCACAGTTTTCAGGAATGTGATGATCTGCTTAAGCAAATAGTCTGCAGTTGGAATCCCAGTCAGGTTTGGAGTCACCAGTAGATTAAATTATTGTGGTTCATTTTCATTCTCCAAGATGCAGAGTTAAATGTTTATAGGAGAGTTAAATGTTTATGTCCTGGGAATCCTGTATATTTTAAGCTCATATTTCCAATGCTATTAGTGTCTGCAATCCCTCCAGAGATGAGATTATTGTTTTTGTTTTACTTCTGAGGCAGAGGCAACTCTAATGGCTTCGATATGGCTTTTCCAACCATTATAACCTTCACTGCACAGGTTAGGGCACCAGTGTGGGGTTGTGTCAAGTACTAAATACATCTATATTCTGGAATTTGGTAAATGACCACAGCATGTCTTAGGACTATAGCTAAAAGTCCATTTTCACTTAAACTCCATAGGCTGCAACTACTACCTGAAGGCTTCAAAGACACTCTTGATCTTCTAGAATCATTATTAGCTCAAAACCATTGTGCAATCATACCTGATATGTCTGCTTATTACCTCATCCTCAATTCACTCTCATATTTAGGAAAGGATGGAGGAAACAGGAACAGTATAGCTTTTTGGTAATCCACCATGCTTCCCCAAGGGGACTCAGCTTCCCATTAATTGAAGAAGTTCTAGGTATATTTTTCAAAATTCAACCCGAGCTTTTCTGAAGAGACATTTCCAAGATTCTTGACAATTCCAAATGAAGATGAATAATCAATTTCAGCTCCTTTTTTTTTTTTTTTACAATGTAATGTTGTATGACAATTAGCATGGAAAACAAAATTAAAATTTGTGGGTTATTAATTACTTTTGAGACAATGCATTCATCTTAAAAGGCTTGATTAAAAACATGACTGCTTAATTTAATAATGTAAATGGAATGGAGAGTAATAAAGGATTTTGACTAAGTTTTAAAATTTAAAATTGTTTTTCATACTAGATTTATATTATCTATGTATTCCATTCAGGCCTGTATTAATCAATATGGGCTTCTATGACAAAACATTACATACAAGATACAGAAATAGACAGCCCTTATTTAAATTACATACATGTATATTTCACAGTTTCAAAATTGGGAGGCAAATGTCAAGATGTTGGTTGACTGGTCTCCTAACAAAAAACATCTCAATATAACTTGATGTGACACACAGAAAAAAATATATTCTCTACTTTTCTTCTTACCAGAATATTAACTGTGGGCATCACTGCCACATGAACTCTTCTTCAACCCTACTTTCAAATATCAACACATTGGGCAAAATATAAATTTTTGAGGAGCATGAAAATCAATTTGTAGCAATGCCTCATAATTTAATATGTACCTGGGATAGGAAACAGTGATATGTTCAATGACACCATGTCGAATCCAATCTTACATGATACACAGCAGAATGCAAGCAACATAGTTATATCAATATTTAATTTGAAAAAAGTGTGTGGAAAACTGTATGTCTGCCATAATTAACACTGATGTATGCATGGTTTTTAAAAAATGTCATAATCTTATTTTTAACCAAATCCTGGAGGCATGTATTAGTTTCCTAAAGTTTCCAGAAAATATTGCTACAAACACTGTGGCTCAAAACAGTAGAATTTTTCTTTAATTATTTTAGAAACCAAAAGAGTGGAATCAAAATATAGAATGGCCCACATTCCCTATAGGTGAGAATTTCTCTTCTCCTCTCTCAGTGTCTGGCTTTTGTTGACATTTTTTATAGCATCGGTGCAACTCCAATCTTTGTATCTTTTTTCTTATGAATTTTTCTGTTCCTGTTTGTTTATTTCTCAAAACATTCTTGCCTTCTTTCCTTATAAGAAACTAAGTTATTGTCTTTTGGACCCACGTTGACCTAAGATCATCTGACCCTAAGATCTTAGTTAGTTGTATGTATGACTTTCCTATTTTTAAATTCACAGGTTCTGGAGTGGAAGGGGCACTATGATTAAGCCTCTTACAAAGCATAAAATAATTAATGCAGGTTAATAATTAGATACACATCACTTCAGCTTGCGATGTTCCTTGTTCCGAATGAAAATTTGTCTCAAACTTGGTTAATCTCAATATAAGTACATGGAAAATATTCAGAGCGACACAGTTTTGACACAACTGATCCTGTCACAATATCACAGCTGGCGTGAGGCACTTACAAAATATCAGGGTCAAAGTTTTCACCGGATTTTATGGTTTGGGTTTAAAATATGTGACAAAGCGAGTGTGCTAAGGGCACAGTTGAAGCTGATAGTCTTTCTTGGGAAGTATTTGATCATGAGGCTTTGAGCTTCATAACATGGATTGATCTATTGAGGAGATAATAAATTGATGGAATTCTAAGTGGAATGGAGCGGATCATGAGAATATGACTTTGGAGATCTCACCTGGATCTCTTCCTCCTCCTCCCTGGCTCTCACTCTCTGCTTCTTGGTTGCCGTGCAGTGGAGAACTTTCTTTTGTGATGCCCTCCCACCACCGTATTCCTGCTATAATGAAACTAAAAGAACTACAGCGGGCCAAACATGGGTTCCAAATTCTGAAAAAGAGACCAAAAATAAACACTTTTTTGTCGTTGGATAAGATTTTATTGTTATCTGTGTTCAAACGTTACAATATTTTAAAGTAATTTTTATTTTATTTAATTGCATTTCCTCAAACACCTTCCCATTTATATGTACAAAAGCTTTGTCTCTGTTTCTCTCCATCTGTTTTCACCTTTTCCTGGTCCCTTCTTTGCCTTCTCCCTCCTTCCTCTCCTATTCCTATTTGAACACTTCCTCCTCATTTCCCAACATTAGTCACTTAGAGCTAAATGGATGGACCTTGAGACTATGACACAGCAAGGGCTTCCTGCCAGATGATCCTATAAAAATTGGTCCTTTTAGCCTTTTGTGCTAGTATTGGATTTAATTTTCAGGTGAGGTACTTGTATTTGACCTTTGACATTGCTTTTCTACCCTCTGGGGTCAAATACTCCTATTAAAGACATTTTCAACAAGTGTTTGAAGCTGGGAGCAAGAGCTGAGGGAAAATAGGAAGCCAATTCAGACTCAAGGCAATTATTTTTACTCAGCACAATTTCACCTGATTTATAACTAGTGTTTAATAAAAGATTTTGTTACAGAAAATAATATTTATATTTGGCTAGTGTTAAACCAAGTTTGTGTGTTTGAGCCATTAAAAAGCCCCTAAGGATATATATGTTTAGGTCAATGGAAAATTAATTGATAGTAGTATTTGATTAGTAAGACCAATGCAACATGCTACATCCATTTTCTAATGTGAGTTTTATTTGCAGGAAAAACCTGAAGTCCTGGTGATACAGTTGAGTCCTGAGACTGCAGTGGTTCTGTGATAAATGCACCTGACTGAGGATACAGAGAGCAGAAGGGATGAGTCAGCAACGTGCAGCACAGGCCTGTCCACGGGAACCTTAGCTCAGCAAAACATTTGGAGATGTTCCCGTGAAAGTATGGGAGATATCCAGATGCTCAAGGAAGGAGCAGTTAACTAAATGTTTCTACTAATTTTAATGTTTACACACATACCATACCCTCTCTGGGATTTCTAAGTCTTAGAACAGCTTTCAGATAATATTGCTAAAAACATGTGCTCTGAGAGATATAAAAGCTTGCAAACATGTGCTTGGTATTTACCTTACTTTAAATGATGGACAATTATTTCATAACCTCTAATTTTAGAAAATTTTACTAATATTCTAGTTTCTATATATTGTTAAAATTAATCCATTCCCAAAATCGTTGCCCAAAAGTGAATAGAAATAATGATTATATAATTAATAGTTAACAACAGAAAAAAAATGAAAACTCATTTTAACTTTTAGGAGGCAAAAAATACATTGTGATATTATTTATACATATTTGATAATAATATGACCTAGCACTATTTCCTATCAAAACATCTCATACCAATAATTTATTAAGCTTTAATAGAATATGTAATGCAAATATAACTCTCAATCTTAGTAAGATTAAAACAATAATGAATTTGTTATACTCTATATATCATCCAAAATATATTCACTTTCACCTCTTTGTCTATCCTAATTACTGAGAAGATAGACTCATTTTTCACCATCATAAACCATTATGTTCTCTACTCTTATGTTTTATAATCTGCAAAAAAAAAAAAAAAGATTTAAACTCTAAAAGCCAAACAACAAGTGTAATATATTGTTTCAATTTAATTAAAGTTGATGTTTGGGGGTGGAGAGATACTAACATTCAGATTCTGTAAATATGAAAACAAAATATTTATTTACCAAATTTGCCTTGATGCAAGAAAGACATTGGTATCCTTATCTTCTGGCCTTTGTTAGCAATCTGACCTTGAACAAAACGTTTCACATGTCTATGTCTCATTTTCAGCAGCTAGGAACAGAATATAATAATTGTAGTGTATTCCAGGAGGAGATATTATGTGGATTAAGTAAAATAATACTCAAAAATGCAGAGTATAGTTTTTGGAACATAATAGACATAAATATAGCAACTATTATTTTCATTTACATATCATGCAGTTTTTATGATCTTCAGGAGAATTGCTGTAATACTAAACCATATGGATGTATACACAGTTGTAGAGAAATATGTCTTTTAATGTTTAAAGATGTAGGGTGTAGAGTGATCAATTTTGCTGTTTTCAGATCTTTTCATAAACTTAACCATATTAATCAAGTAGTCAAAGTGGTTCAGGAATAACAAATACAGTGATGTTCCAGAAGTCATTGTTAGTTTGTTCTAGGAGGCTGGAAAATAACAAGTACTAAGCACAATGATTAGCTGTTTAAAATGAAGCCTTTAATCTATGAAAAAATAGTTTTAATCATCTTAATATACTGCTCAAATAACAGATAAAATATGGAATCAAGAATCAAAAAATAATGGTTGTATCTTTAACATAGAAGATAGTATAAAATTTCAGCTAGAAAGAACCTATAGCAGAATGCAGGTTACTACCAGCCAATAGGAAAACAAAACAAAACTGTGAATCTCTCCAATTTTTTTAAATTTAATAATATTAAAACAAAAATTTGAAAATTTTAACTATGTTGAATTAAAGGCCATTCTAAACTGATAGAATTTGCTGCTTACTCTATGACAAGGAAGAAAATAGTATGTGTTAAGAATAAATATGTCTAGGATCCTATTAAATGTAAGCAGAAAATATTAAATTCTAACACAAGGATGTCTATATGAAATCTATATAAAAGAATGTCTAATCATTAATACCAGTAGTATTTGACATTTCCATATAAAAATGTATTTAACTATTTACTTCTGTGGTAACTATAATAATCATTTCATTGATAAAATGCTTAATATCATTCTATGACTTGTTATTGTCAGTGTCAGTTAATTCCTCTTCATTCCTAGGATTTCCTATCACTACAAACTGCTTATATTTTTCTTTTTCTAAATTTAATAAAAGTCACTGGAGTCTTGAAAGTATCTTAGAAGTCATTGTGTTAAATCTGTCTAGAATTGGCATCAGCAGTTTGTATTTTAATTTGGGCTTACAGTTATTTATTTCACTTTAATCAATTTTTAATAAAACGAGATAATTAAAAAATCTAATATTGTCCTTGTACTTTTTAATTCATTCACAAATGTGTATTAATAATTCATATATCAGGCTGGGGCTGAACAATCATGGAAAAGAACAGTAAGTGTTCCTGAAGATCATACCTGGCTAAATGTCCCAAAAGAAGGGGGTTGGAGTTTTCAAAGGATGTAAGAGGATGGTTTACTGGGAACGCTGTGCATTTATGGGGAAAGATTGATCAGGAGGTGATACCTGGGCTTTCACCAGAAATAAAACTTGAAGTTAATCAGGTAAGTGAAGGACCAAGGCTTTCTTCTCAGAAAAAGGGACAGAGGACAGACAGAAAGAAAGTCATTGGGTATAAAATGTTATGAGGCATGTTTCCAACATGCCTCCAAAACAAGTCTTCACTGACTTCATGGAGAGACAGGAAAAAGGAGTGGGTGGTAGATTTCATTCCCCCTTGGGAATCTAAAAGATTAAGGGATTTAGCAGGGAACCTGATGTAGAATTTGATGTTAATGAAGTTGGGAAATAAGGATTTGGAAAAACTAAGTAGGAAATTGAGATGACTACAGAGATTCATGAAAATTGCAGTTTATAATAGACTAATACTAATCTTATCTTCAATTAAAATTGTAATATTTTACTCAAGAGACTTTTTTTCCTTTATGGAAATCTTTCTTGGTACATGAAATATACTCATCACGATTGCACTCAACAATGAGAATTTGTGCCAGTATATGACACAACTTAATTCTCATTTATTCCCATTCTTTTATCCACCCTACCACCCCACTCCCTATATACATAAGCTTTGTTTCCTTTCTTTTAAAATATAATCTCATTGTTTTCCCCTTCATTATTTACCCTACACCCCATTTCCCTTTGAATATTTTCTATTTCACAATATGTAACATACATATGATATTTACACATCTCTGACCTTATTTCACTTATGAGGATATCCTGAAAGTACATCCATTTGAGTATAAATGACTCAATCTTACAATTTTTTAATGGCAGAGAAATACTGCATTCTGTAAAAGAATCACAACTTTTTTATCCAGTCCCCAGTTGATGAACATTCTGGTTATTTCCAAGATTTAGTTATCACAAACTGAGCTTTTATAAACACGGGTGCACATGTATCACTGTGATATGGATCTTTTAATTCTTGGCATCTATACTTAGCAGAGGAATAGCAGGGTCAATGGGACCTCAAGAGACTTTCTTGTTAATGTTTTTTCAGTACCAGTGATCTAGGGGAGAAAGTAGTCCCAAAAAAGGAAAAATATTATAAATCTTAACCTGTTAGATATTGGATGGATGAGATTGTGTTTTCTAAAATCGAAGAGTGGATTTTAGGAATGACAGAAACTAGAAGTAGAAAAACTTTACTGAGAAAGAAAGCTTCTGTCTAAAAGGGACAGAAGGAGGACATGAAAGTAGGTGAATCCAAGGACCCTACTTTCCAGGGGATATTTATGGGACGAAACCATGAGGTGAGGTGGATTTAAAGTGGAACAAAACCAAAGTCAACCAGTAACATTGTAAGTACAGTCACTTAGGTGATATTGATTGAAGGAGGCTCCAAAGGGAAAGCACATCTTCTAACAAGGGTCAAGGATGTTTACCAGGGGGATCTTGTCTGGGGAAGATGGGGGAAGACCCTGCTGCTTTCCTTCCTCCACGTGATTGATCGTTATTTAGAATGCCTATCACTGTTATTTATCCTACAAACACGTGGTAGCCTCTCTCCTTGGATGATATTAAATGTGTCTCTTTTGCCCTCCCTGGTTGGCTCCTTGATTATCTTTCAAACTGGCTCTTTGAGGGCTGGTACTCTCTAACTTCCTGCAACATATCTACCTAGGTTCTCTACAACACCAGAGATAGATCAAAGTCAGTAGTTTCTTGGTCTTGTGTTTCTTTTAATTTTTAATGTGATGTACAGTTCTTTGCCTGACTGCTGAATCTTTGGCATCTTGGATTTTGTTTATAAGGTAATAACATTTCTTTCCTCATCCTAGTTCTAGTTCTGTGTGGATGTTAAAGTGATTTCTCCGATCAAGAATGAGCTCTATAGGTTGTACTTCTCTCGGTTGTCTTTAACTCGGGAAACATCTCCCTAATGTATGTCAATTTCCAGGCCTCAGCGTGCCTCTGAGTTTATAGCTCATGCTCGCTGCACACCAACTGTGCATTTCTGCTGCATGATTTTGGTACAAGATTGTAAGAGGAGAGTCATCATCTCTAACAAAGAACGGCATGTTGCCAATAGCTGCATTTCTTATTTTAAGACAAGAAGAGAGTGCTGTATCAACTTGTAAAAAGCTGCTCTAAACTCCGCAACAGGCGTCTTTCTTTTAAACAAGCTTTGGTTCAGTGTATAATGTTTTCATTCAAGAAGTTGCTTCAGTACCAATCCACTCATTTGCACATACAGCACTGTAGATTTTGACAATAGAGTTTATGTGTTTGTTCCTCTCTTTTACTAATGTAATTACAAATATGATGAGATACTCATTGAGAGATTTACTTTGAATTAATTGATAGTCTTTAAAAGCCTTTTCATTTATTAAAGAACTGGTAAATCTATAAGATATATTTTCTGAATAAAATATTAAAGCTGGGATAGATGAACAAGAAAATCTTTATTTCTTGCAAGCAAAATAATTCCCAATATTGCATCTCAATGTAAGCAATTAGCATTAGAGGAATAACTGACACAGAGGATTTTATTTTCATGTCTTCTAGACTGCCAAACCTCTAGGTTTACTCTGTGATTTCTTCCTGCTTGTATTTATGTATCTAGAAAACTGGTCACTAATTCCAATTTGGTTAAAAATACCAACATGAAATTGATCCTACAGTCCCTTATGACAATTGAACATAAGTAATCTCCTCTCCAGTTTAACTTACGATGATTTTTACAACAGAATACTCCTCTGAGATAAGAATAAATGGAACTCTGGAGGCAGGTATCTAAATCACCTAGTGATGCTTGAGATGCTTGAACTTATGCACTGAGAAAAGAGAGAGAATCCTGGGTAATTTCCAATAAAATACTAGGCACGTTTTCTTCTCAAGAAGAAAAATTCAAAATCAACTCTAGCCAAATATTAGTCAAACATCAATCATTTAAGTGTACAGAATGGAACATTTTGGGTAAGGTAAATTGTAATGGAGTGCACAGTTGGAAATTCTCAGTCATAAATGGAAATCTCACTACTTACTGTTGAAAGCTGCAGAGCTGTTATGATATTTAAAAAATCTTAGTCTTACATGCATGTTAAAAGCAACTGAGGAGAACTCTTCATTTTTACTTTATTTCTCACAAATATTTCATAGGTGACACACAAAATGGCACTTTAACATTTGCTGTAATGTTACTTTTTAAATGAATTCCGCTAAAGTTAATTACATACATATCTTGTTTGTTGCTTGGAAATGGAAGATATAGAATCAAGGAACAAAAATGAATGCTTGAAAAAACTGATGAATTGTCCAACATCACAGCAGTAGATTTTTATTTGCTTCACTCTCATTCTAGGACAACCTCGTGTATTATATGAAACAATCAGTATTTAACATAGTGCACACACTATAAACTACACACATCTGCATATGGTGAAAAATATTAATCAAGCATCAATCATTTAAATGTACAGTAAATTTCAAACTTCTATTGAAATGTCACTTCTTAATTTTGAAAGCTTCAGAGTGCCTGTATTTCTAAATTTTTATCTTGAAACATATAGTAGCATCATAGTAGTTTAGTAGTAAAAATAAGAGATGATGCATGTACATAATATTTCATCTTTGAAATACATACATACATATGTCATATATTGTATAGATCTATATTTAGTCATAATATTTTAGCCCCTTTGTTTACATTTAGCTCGCTGATGTTATATCATGTCTTAGGCTGAGGGACTTTCCTATTTAGTATACATGATTGATATATATTCTATTCCAGTTAGAATTCTCAATTTGAAGTACTATATTGATTTTTTTCAATACTCAAGAATATTTTATAGATATCTGGCTTTCACTTTAAAAATCAGCTTTCCACCCATGAGCTACTCTATAGCCTGAGTAGGCTTGAAAAATATCATGTGTGGACTGTATATCTCAGGCAGACTGGCTTTACAAGAATATGACTCTAAAACAATGTATTTAAATCTTTTCTGGGACTTTTTAGCGAGCCCTGGATGTAAGTTAGGAGGTGATATCAATTGTCATGTGTTGTAGGCAAGGTGAGTGGTAGATATTCAGTATCACTCAAAGCAGTTACCCTTCCCTTTTACGTATCTTTTTTGTTGGACATTATTTCTTCAAGAAAAAGTTTATTGGGAAAATATGAGTCCTTTAATGGTATCTCTAGAGAATAGGCAGTATTTAGAAACTATTAACTTGAGTTTTTCCTATAAGATGTGTAAATTGTATTGATAGATGAAAACATACGTGGAAAATGACTTAACATATTAACTAGAATTCTACAGTATGAGGTTTATGACAAAAACCTTGATTATTCAGGGTTACTGAATTCTGTGGACTTGCCCCTTCAGTTTTCCCAGGGAGATAAACAGTTACTATTACCAATTAACAAGGCAATATTGCCTTATTTCCATTTTATTCTAAGTAGAAGCACAGTCTAATAACTTTTAGCTGAATATATCCATACATATGTTCAACTCCTTCTCATTAAAAAAAATGCTATTTCTTTATTCCAGAGGTTTACTTCTCCCTTTTTAAAAATTTTTTAAAATCTTTATTGGTACATTACATATATGCATCATGATTGCACTCCATAATGGGGATTTGTACCAGTATAAGAAATAACTTAATTCTCATTTTTTTCCCATAGCCCTACTTCTCCCTTTTATATGGCAAGGAATAATATAAGCTTAAAGATATATAGATATATATTAGGTTTTTGAGACAGGATCTCTCTTTGTAGTTCAGGCTGGCCCTGAGCTCAGCTTCAAACTCACATCACAGCTGTTCTCCTGCCTCTACCTCCTGAGTGCTGGGATTACAGGCGTGAGCCACCACGCCCAGCACTATGGTATGTGATACTGGCTGCTGCTCGGTGTGAGTCTCCACACCCAGTATTGTACGTGGTTACCGGTGATGGAACCCAGGTCTTTGCGCTTGCAAAACAGGGGCCAGAACCACTGAGCTAAAGCCCCGGCCCTAAATAAAAAATTTTAAAGCTAATAAGCCCTGTAGAATTTTAAGGAAAGGTAACATAAAGATCAGTTTTAGATAAGTCTTTGGGAATAACTGCAAATAGAACATGCAGGAAAATGTAGTCAAGGTTGTAAAAACAATTGTTACAGTTTGAATATTGAAGTTCTCCTAAAGCCTATGTGGTCACAGATGATCCTTTTCAGAGCTGGCTAGATCTAGGGTGTGTGAATGGAGATTAAAGTTGTGATGCTGAGACTAAGGATGTGTCATATAGGATTAGTCCACTGATTGGTTTATTACAGTTGTTCGTGTGAGTAATTGGAAGGCCCATTCTAGGTGTGTAGGGGGGTGCCCAATTTTTCAGATCTGTGTTCTGGATGAGATATAAAGGAAAAGATGATTTCCAGCTATTGCTTGCTGCTTTGTTGCTTCTTACCTGCTTGGTTATGAACAGTTTCTCTTCTGCGATGACCCTCTGCCATGCCACACTGACTTGGAGCAGCTGATGATGAAATGAAAACTTTACACACACTGAGCTGAAATAAAGCTTTCCTCTTCTAACGGTCTCAGCCAGGAGAAAAGTTGCTAAGACCACAGTTGACCAATAGAACATTTTTATAATCACCCGTCACTTACCAGAGTAATAAAACATATTAGAAGCACTTGGGCAGCACTAGAAAAACTGTATGTTTCCAGATTTGATAAGATATGCATATTAATTGATAAGATTTAGTAAAACTATGTATGTAGTAATTAAAAAAGGAAAAAGAGAAATGAATATGTATATTATTTATTTATATGTAACATGAATGGTTTATTTAAAAAAATACCATATTCAAAAATACATTTGAGCTTATACTTTATTGACTATCAATATAATTAATTCCCAGGAAATGATAGTGCACACAAATACATATGTCAGTCTTTGTTAAATGCTTTGTTCTATGAAATAATTTACTAAGAGAACGTATACCAAGAAAACTCATTGATATTTTGTCATGATACATTGTAGAGATTCATATTGTACTAAAATAATTCATTTTTAAATATTTACTTTTATATGCAGTTCTCATTGATCATGCCCTGAGGATACAGAATAAAAATATAAAAATATTGAAAATTCAGCAAAACTATTCTTTGCACATCAATAAAAGTATTCGAAATATTATGCTTATATAACTATATGATACCGAAAGGCATATATGTTACATAAAGAAAAACAAAATCTCTCAGTATCAACATAAAATCAAGATAAATGTTTTAAAAATGGTTTTAAGTAAATACATTTGACATCAAATCAAATGAAACATATCTAATGTATGTATAATTCGAGGAGTTGTGACATATTTGAACCTGTGAAAGCATCACACATTCAAGATAATGAACAAGCTCATTTTCTCTAAGTTGCTTTATGCCTTTAGGAATCCCAGCTTTTCCTCTTCTTCACACAATCTCTGTGAAACTTCTAATCTTTTCTGGTAACACAGAATGCTTATATTTGGTAGGATTTTATATTGTTGAAATCATACAATATGTTTTATTTGCATTCAGTTTAACTACTTTGAGATTCATGTAGGTTGACATGTAACAGTAGATCTGTCATTTTTTAAAAATTGAAATCTTTATTGGTACATTACATATACACATCATGATTGCATTCAACAATGAGGATTTGTACCAGTATAAGACACAACTTATTTCTCACTTTTTCCCAGAGCTCTACCCACCCTACCACCCCACCCCCATATACATAAACTTTGTTTCCTTTCTTTTTTTGTTATAATCTCATTATTTTTCCCTCTTCACCCTATTTTGCTTCAAGTGTTTTCTGTTTCACAATATATAACATACATTCTAGAACCCATATGCATCTCTATTTTCTCATACCAGAGAAAAGATGCGATATTTACATATCTGTGACCTATTTATTTCACTTACGAGGATATCCTCAAGGTATGTCCATTTAAGTATAAATGATTCAAACTTACCATTTTTTATGGCAGAGTAATATTCTATTCTGTAGAAGAACCATAGCTTTTTTATTCAGTCTCCAGTTGATGGACATTTGGGCTGTTTCCAAGATTATCTTCTTAATTAATTGGATTTATTTTAGAGAAGTCTTAAATGTATAGATAATATGAAAAGAAGATACATAGTACCCACACACCCCTCCGCATCTTACCATTCCTCACAATTAACATTGTACATCATTGGCATATCCTTGTTACATTTGAAAGATTGATATTGATACTTTATTACAAACTGATGTCTATAGTTCACAATAAGGTGCACACTTGGAATATATTGTATGGAGTAGGAAAAATTGTATGACATCAGATATCCATTAGCACAATAACTTAAAAATAATTTCAAATCCTTAAAAATCTTCTGGGCTTCAATTATCCCTTACTTTTTATGAAATATTAGGAATTATTGATCTTTTCATCACATCTGTAGTTTTATTTTCTCTTGACTATTATACTTTTTGAATCAAACAATATGTATCTTTTTCTGGTTGACTTCTGTCATTTAATAACTTGTATTTGAAGCTTTTCTCCATCTTTACATGGCTTAATAGCTTATTCTAATAAATCAATAATATTCTATTTTATAGATATAATTGGCTTCTTACTTATTTCTAACCTATCAAAAGGTATTTTAATGCTTTGCAAATTTGTGTGAAAAACAAATTTGTATGAGAAACAAATGTGTTATAAACATTTCTATGTAAATACAAATGTGCACAAGTATTCAGAGTATCTGCCTGAATACCTAGAAGTTTGGTTGTCAGTTCATATATTAAACTATGTCTAGCTTCATGGAAAATTGCTAAATTGTCCTCTTCAAGTGGTTCTACTATTCTGTATTTCCAAAAGGAATAAATAAGAATTCTGTCGATCCTCATCATGGCAAGTATTGGACATTGTCAATAATTTGAGTTCTAGCTACTAATAAGAATCTGGTAACACCTCATTTTTAGTTTAAGAATTATTTTAAAATGCGATGTGGAGCATATTTTTATTTCCATATTTGTCATCTTTATATTTAGATATTTTCCACATAATTTTCTCTTTTCCTTTGTATTGAGTTCATTGGTATATTTTAGGTATACAGTATGATCACATTCAACATCAAGAATTTATACCTGTATGTGATGTATCTCAATTCTCATTTCTTTCCTATTCCGCTGCCCTACCTACAACTTCCATCCACTGCATACATAAGCACTGTTTCCATTTTTGTTTTAACATCTAATTTTCTCTTTCCTTTCTTTATTTTCTCCTACCTCTCCTTTCCCTTTTTCCTTTGAAAATTTTCTTCCTGTTTCACAATGTCTTCTGGACTTCATTTATATCTTCAGCTTCTCATATTAGAGAAATAATATTTTTCTTCTTTTTCTTCATTTCATTTACTTTTCCTTTCTTTCTTTATTCCTACTTTATTTCTTTCTCTTTTTTCTGTTGAAATTGCTGTCTATCATGCATACAAGGTCTTATTATAATGCATAAATCAAATATCATTGATCAGTTTTTGACATTTCTGTTCATTATTTTAAAGTGTTTCTGGGGCTGGGGAGTTTGCTCAGTGGTTTCGGCGCCTGTCTTGCAAGTGCAAGGACCCGGGTTTGATCCCTGGCAACCACATAACAATACTGGGTGTGGAGACTCACCCCAGCAGCAACCAGTACCATATACCACAGTGCCGGGCGTGGTGGCTCATGCTTGTAATCCCAGCACTCTGGAGGCAGAGGCAGGAGGATTGCTGTGATGTGAGTTTGAGGCTGAGCTCAGGGCAAGCCTGAACCACAAAAGCTAGACCCTGTCTCAAAAAACCTAAAAAAAAAAAATGTTTCTTAGAGCTGATGTTTATAATCATAATAAAATCAACTTATCAAATATTTATTGAGATTACACTGTTGATGTTTTATCTGAAAGGTGTTCTCAAATTCAATTTTCTCCAATTTTTCTGTCAAAATTGTAAATGTATAAAATCTGTTTCTAAGTTCATTTTGTGAATGTAAATGTCTATTTGTTCCATCATTGTTTGTCAAAAGGTAATCTTTTTTGTGCTGTGCTAAAGAATGCTTTCTATGGAAAAGCAATTCAATTTATTTCTTCATATCTTCCTAAATTTTAAGCTGACTTCCAGTTTCTGCTATTGTAAATAAGATTGGCATGGACATTTAGCATACATTTTTGAATAGATATGGTTTACTTTTTTGTATAAATAGCAAAAGTATAATGTGTGGGTAAGAGAGTGAGTGAATGTTTAGCTTTGTGAGAAACAGCTTTTTCCCAGTTGATTATATCACTTCACATCCTACCGTAGGGTGAGAGATCCAATTCTAGTGCATCACCAGCACATGTGGCGATGAGCCTTTCTGACGTAATTATTCTGATCAGTGTATAATGACATTTCAATTTCCTTGCATGGCTGCAATGATCAAAGATTATAAACATCTCTGATGTGTTTATTTGCATTTACAGTAGTTTCCGTTTCAGAAAAAAAATTATTTGAACATTTTATTTTGTTTTTTATTATATTGCATTTTTGCTTATTTTTAGTTTACATAAGGATGAAAGTGAACATCCATTATAAAATATGTCATTTATAAATATTTCTTTCAAGACTGAAACTCATGAAATGAAAGTACATGATTATTTTATTAAGGCTTTTTCATTGTTGTTGTCATTGTTATTTTATTTGCTTCTTTTATGGGTTCTTTTGTAGTAGATTGAAGAAATATTTATATCTCTAAAGCCTAAGGCTAATTTACTTATTTTCTTCCTCTTCAAGGCTAATAGTTCCATTTTACTCTTAAGATTCTGATCTAATTTTATTACATTTGAATGGTTGATGGAAAATAATAAATATTAGTGCCTTTATGAGTAGTTATACCTTACAATACACATGTAATTCAGAGCACTACAAAGACACTATGATCTTTCTCATGTTACTTATTGAAGTACAATTTGCATGTAAGGATTAATTTCTCAGTACAAATTTTATATCCCTCATTTACAGTTCTGTCTGGCTTTTTGACAGCATGATGAATACTGAGATGTGAACAAAAACATATATGCTATCACTTTCATTCAGTAAAGATTCCCTCTGTCGCTTTTCCGTTTAATTTCATTCAATTTTGCTATGCCAATCTCAAATACTGTGGTAGTTAGATAAGTTAAAGTCTGATGATATAAAAAGTAGGAGTTCGAGTTCATTAATAGCCCCCTGGATTACAGTCATGTTAGTTCTAGATTTTTAACTATCTAGTTATTGTGTTAGGTTGATGTAGAGTTTTCAAATATTTTAAAAAATATTTTATTCCATGTTGTTTGAGCATTTTCAGAACTTATAAAGAAATTTATAGAAGTGAACCACTCCATGTTAAAAATAAAATAATCAACCTCGTCACCTGTGGTGCACACACAAATAAATCAGGAATGTATGTGGCATTAGTGTTGTAATAGCATGACGTCTATCTATCTATCTATCTATCTATCTATCTATCTATCTATGGCAGTACTGGGGATGAAACTCAGGTCCTTACAATTGCAAGGTAGATGCAGTGTCATTGAGCTAAATTTCCAGCCTTTGTTGGTGCTGTTTATATCATAGCAAAATACTTGTTGAATTGCCACTCTAATGACCTAATTTTAACCAATTTAGTATTATAATACTGTATAAGATAAATGAAACTGTATTCAGTTTTTTCAGATATTAGGTTGTTAACAATTTTTTGTTTATGAAAAAACTAGTCCACTAGCCACAAAAGCATTTTCTCAACCTCTTCCATGTGTTTACAATTTGATATTTGATGTACAAAAATCATTATACAATTATAAATGCCAGTTATGGCCTCCATATACATTTATTTTGCAATATTTAGAGTGCATATGGCCTAATAAATACCCACAAAATTATTGATTTATTTTAGAATGTATGACATAAATTTATATCTTTATATTAATAACATGACAGAACAGAAGAATAACATGACACAGATGTTAAACATTTTGTTGTTTGAATTTAAGCTACATGAATAAAAGACTGTGGAAATAAAAATTAAATAGCATATTTAATTGGACTCAGTTGCGTTATTGCATGCCAAGTGCTCTGTACCATCTGCTCACACATAATGCTCATTTTAGTTGGTTATTACAAAACTGCAGGAATCAATTTTATTCTATGCTATTTTCCATTAATTGCTAAGAACCTTTCTTTTGAAATCATATTTTTTTGGAATAGATCAAGTGCTATACACATTTCAATTCAATTTTTTAACTTGTACCAATGTATCTTCAAAAATATCTCTGGTTTTCAAAATGCAACACAAATGGAGCAAAAATATTGTAGGGAAGATCTGAGATGAAAGACAAGGAGAAGTTTTATCAAAGTCCATGCTCCTTTCAATACAAAAATTTCAGTACTGAATTTTCAGTATTGAATGTATTCTTATTATCTTCTGATGCATTCTTGGATCGGTATATGTCTACATGTGTAAATGCTATGTATATATAAATATACACACATGCATTTATATGTGGACACATTTCACTTAAAATATGAACAGTGATATTTTTAGAAGCTCTATTTTTTATAGCAAAAACCTAGAAACATAAATATCAAGAACATCTTCTCATAGGTAATCTTTATAAGATTGTATTTACTCACAGTTCATTTACCAGGTCCACAATTGACAAAATAAAACAATAAATATTCACAAAATTAACATTATGAAAATGTTTTTAGGATTAAAGTGCTTTGCTCCAAAGTCAGGATTTCTTTTAGTAAGAGATGCATATTTAAATTGTTGGAAAGTAAGGAGGCAACACTAAATTTCAGATTATTCATGAAAAGAGAAGTTAATAACATCAGTTTCAGAGATATAAACTGAGAATTAAATTAAGTTAATATTTATGAAATGCTTACAGTACATAGATTTATAAGCTGCAAATAAATATCAAAAGAATATTATCAGAATGGAGTATTACTCTGTCATTAAAATGATAAGTTTGCATCATTTATACTTAAATGGACATACCATGAAGATATCCTCATAAGTGAAATAAATAGGTCACAGATACGTAAATATCACTTCTTTTCTCTGGTATGAGAAAATAAAGATGTAAATGAATACTAGAATTGTATGTTATATATTGTGAAATAGAAAATACTCAAACTAAAATAGGGTGAAGGGGGAAAATAATGAGATTATAATAAAAAAGAAAGGAAACAAATTTTATGTACATAGGGGGTGGGGGTGGTAGGGTGGGTAGGGCTATGGGGAAAAAAATGAGAATTCAGTTGTGTCTTATACTCATACAAATCCCCATTATGGAGTGCAATCATGATGCGTATATGTAATGTACCAATAAATATTTCAATTTAAAAAATAATATTATCAGACAAAAATCTGTAGTATTTATCAATCCCTGAGGCAGATCTAGAAATGGTAAAATTTATTGAATGTATCCTGTTCTGAAGTAAAATATAATCTGTTTAGAAAGATTCATGTGAAAACTAACAATAGCCATGAAAATCTTCTCAAACTTTTGACTCCAATTTACCTGCAATTTACCTTCTGAATGCATTTTCAGTGTATCCTGAAAATTTATGTCAATAAATTTGACGTTGCAACTGGAAAGAGTTAATTTTTAAAGATGTGTTATTTTTAAAAACATGAACTTCCAAGAGTGTTTAGTATTAAAAATTGAAAGACAAAAATCTCCAAGTGAAGTATGTCAATAAAGCTTTTGAAATATGAAGATTTTGGAGCACAGAGGTCTTCCATTTCATTGAGAATGAATTATCTATTCAAAGAAAATTACACATGATCCAAAGTCAAGATAGCTAAAATAAAGCATAGTTTTTAAGAAAGTTAGAAATTTGGTATACTTGAAGGTAGATGCTCGTGAAAAATCTCAAGTCAGATTGTTGTCACCAATTGTTTGGTTTCTATAGTGTAAGATTTGTCAGGTCCGCCACACAATTTTCTATGACACAATCAGAAAAAAAAAATGAAAGAGTTTGATTCTTAAATAAATGGATTTGGATATTAACCCTTGAAGCACACGTATATGTATGTGTATGCAGAAACATATCATCATTGGAAATAAAACCTAAAACAAATTATCAGTGTTCATGCAAGTTTGCTTTTTTGATAGTTTTAGCGATGAGATTTTTTTCTTCAGATATACTATGTTCAATAATATAAATTTTATAGCTCTTATGGAGCTGTATTCATCAACATTTTCATGATATTTCATTCCAAAACATATTTTTTATGAAGTCCAAGAAACTCACTTAATTTTCTCTGCAGACTTTATTATCTTCTGAATTGCTGCCTTGCTCTGTCAAGATCTTTTGAACTCAAGCAAAGATGTATTTTATCAGCCATCATCCGGCTGGATCAATTTGTTCTTGCCACGATCACGACCTCTTTTACCTCAATTTGATCTATGACGAAGCACAGTTAGCACTTTTAAAGGAACGTACCTGTCAAATACACACAGAGAGGGTTCTCATGGTTTTTCTTCTGTTTCAAACATCTTGTTGCCTATTAGGTATTTTCCAGCTTCTCTGGTGCAGTTAGAGACAAGAATAGGAATTTTATTCTGGTGCAAAGTGACTGATTTTGAAAAATTGTATATTCTAAATTACTTCATAGCAGCACTTCTGACACAAAATTAGTTTTGAAAACACTCTAGAGAAGGTGAAAGTGGAAACTAAAATAGTGGAAATATATGGGTCAGAAGTTCAAAAAGACAAAATATAAAAAGAGGAGATAGGTTCTTAAGTAGGACTGAGACATTTTATAACATAATGGGAAAAAATATATAAGACTTTAAGAAACTTCAGTTTATGTTTTTTGAAACAGGATCTCGCTTTGTAGTTCAGGCTGGTCCTGAAATCAGCTTCAAATTTAGCAGTCTTCCTGCCTCTTATGAAATTCTTTGAGGTTACATCAGATTTCCAGAACACTGTACATATTTAAATACATAATAAAAGTATTAAAGCCCATATCACAATGATTCTTCCTTTTATTGATAATAAATATTCTAAGGCTATTTTACTGTCTCTTTCCTTTTCAATTCTGACATGATTTTAATACATTGATCTCAAGCCTACAGAAAAATTTTCTCTACAAACCCTGAATTAAATACATAAAAGAATAGAAGGAGTCATTATCATAGGTTCAAATTGAATGAGTGGTTAAATTCTCAGCTCAATAGGGTGAAGGGGGAAATTTGATGATATTGTAACAAAAAAGTAAGGAAACAAATTTTATATATATGGGGGGGTGGTAGGGTGGGTGGGGCTATGGGAACAAATCCCCATTATGGAGTGCAAGCATGATGTGTATATTTAATGTACCAATAAAGATAATTAAAAAAAATTCTCAGCTCAGCACAAAATCAGTCAGGTGGTATGTACTTGTCTGTACCTTAGCAGTGTCATATTTTCTGTCTACTATATTTTTTATTTCTTAGAAATTAGTGTGCAGAATTTTTAAGAAGAGATTTTCTCCATAAATGATTCATGAGGATTTGTACTGAGAGCACAATACTGCTCATATTTGTGCTGTGGATCTTGAAAATACTCTTAAATCCTTTCCTTTAATGATTGAGTGCAGATTTTACTGGATAAATAATTTCATCCTTTCCCTATTTTACACAGTGACAGGCTATCAGAACTACAGCTCAAGGTGCCTTCTTCATGATATTACAATTGGTTGATAAAGAGATTCTAAATTATAACATCTAATTTTGATACGGTATTTTCTCACATAAAGCTAAAAAGAAAATTCTATTCAAGGGGAAAAATGAAGTTAAAATACATGGTTTTGATGAAATATTATGGTAAACACTCAAGTACCTTTTTCATAAATCATACATTGAAATGATTTCTTGAGTTCATTCATTGTGACAGATATGTGTAAAATGAATTTTTGTTCTATTGAACTGAAACATAACAAGTTTGGGGAATCAAATGAATGTCATCACTTGCTATATACTTTTTACATTTCTATTTTTAATTTCTTGATATAATATTAATATAATATATGCCCCTTAAACTTTATTATAGCACAAGGCTTTGAATTATCTTTCTTGAGTTACAATAAGTTATTTGTACTTATCCTATGGTTTCTTCACCTGACAGTGTTAGCTCCATTTGTATCATGACTTTCTAGATAACCTCTGTTCTTTAGAGAACATGCCATTCCCTGAGCTGCACCTCCTAAGTTCGCATTAAATTCCTGGCAATATTTTGAATTACAAAATATGATTTTCTATTGAATATCTCTCCATTTTAACAATTGGCAACTGTGACTTTATCTCATTCCTACAATTTCTCATTATAATTTGAAGGCAAACTGAGGAATCAGGCTGCAATCTCAAACAATTTATTCTTTTATGTTCAAAATCAAGAATAAGCTTCTCTTCTATCTGCTAAAATAAATTAAATTTTATTAATATGATTTGGTACATGTTAATTATACAACCTTTACAATCAATGTAAGCTTTCTACCACAACAAATTTATATCAGTATATCAATTTCTTTTCTTTGGAGTGATTTTTAAAGTCTCCTGCTAAATATAACTTTATATCTAACAAAGGAAGTAAAGACATCTATGTTGAAAACAATAGCACTGTGAAAAAGGTGATAAAGAAGATATCAAAAAATGGAAAGATATACATTGCTCCTGGGTAAAAAGAACCAATATTGTCAAAATGTCTATACTCCCACAAGTACTATATAGATTCAACACAATTCAGATTGAAATCCCAACAGCATTTTTTCACAGATCTAGAGAAAAAAAATCCAAACATTCATCTGGACCCACAAAAGGCCTGGAACAGCAAAAGCAATTGTAAGCAACATGGACATGGAGGGTGGGAGGTAATTACAATCCTAAATCTGAAATTATACCACAAAGCCATTATGATAAAAACTGCATGGTACTGGCAAAGTAACAGACCTGAGGATCAATAGAGTAGATTTGAAGATCCAGAAACTACCTCATCTTTGACAAGGGAGCCAAAGATCTTCAATGGAGGAAAGATAGCCTCTTTAACAAATGGTGCTGGAAAAAATGGGTTTTAACTTGCCAAAGACTAAACTTAGACTTATCTCTTTCACTGTGTACCAAGCTAAAATCAAAGTGAATAAGAGACCTAAATATTAAAATAGACACTAGAGATCTTTTGCAAAACAGGTTAGGTAAAACTCTTGAAAACATTGGCTTAGGGAAAGACTTCTTGCACAAAACCTCTATAGCACAAGAATTGGCTGAAGAAATCAACAAATGGGATATCATTCTATTAAAAAGCTTCTTCACAGCAAAGCAAACCATCAACAGAGCAAAAAATCAACCAACAATGTGGGAAAGAATCTTTACCAGCTGTTCCTCAGACAAAGGGTTACTATCTAGAATGTATAAAGAACTTTAAAAAATCAGCCTATCCAAATTTAAAGACCCAATTCAAAAATGAGCATCTGAAATGAACAGATACTTTTCAGAGGAAGAAGTAAGAGCAGGTAAGAAGTATATAAAGAAATGCTCAACATCATTAGTCATTCGAGAGATGCAAATGAGAACAACACTGAGATTTCATCTCACTCCACAAAAAAATGGCTGTTATTTCAGAATAAGCCAGCAATAAGTGTTGGCGAGGCTGCGGAAAAGAGGGAACCCTTCTGCTCTGTTTGTGGGAATGTAGACTTGTACAACCACTGTGGAGATCAGTTTGGAGATTCCTCAAAAACCTAGAATTGGAGGCCCCATTTGACCCAGCCATTGCTCTGCTAGGTATGTATATACACAAAGGAATTAAAAGAATAATTTCACAGTGATATATGTGCGCCCATGTTTATAGCAGCTCAGTTTTGGAAACAAGCCAAATGTCCATCAACTGGAGACAAAGAAGATGTGGTTCTTTTATAGAATGGAGTATTACTTTATCATTAAAATGGTAAGATTGAGTCATTCATACTCAAATGGATGTACCTTGAGGACATCCTCATATGTGAAATAAATAGGTCACAGATCTGTAAATATCGGATGTTTTCTCTGGTATGAGAAAATAAAGTTGTAAATGAGTTGTAGTATGTATAGTTGATATTGTGAAATAGAAAATATTTGAAAGAAAACTGGAAGTAAGGGCAAATAACAAGGGGGGAAAGAATGTGACAGTAATAAGAAAAAAGGAAACAAAGCTTATGTATACAGTGGTTGGGGGAAAGGGAAAAATGAGAACCAAGTCATGTCATATTCTGGTACTAACTCTCAATTTTGAATGCGATGATGATATGAATTCATAATGTACCAATAAAGATTTATATTTAAAATATATGTTTATGTTATAAAGAGATAGAATTCTCTAAAATGCTACATTCTAGTCTAGCCTTACAAAGCAGTCATACAGATCCAGTATAATGAGTAAAAGAGAAAATATGTTAAAACTTCTACAATTTGATGACATTTGTTATGGCTTAGATAAATATCTATGTTCAGAGATAGTGTCTGGTTGGAGAGGAGAATCATGTGAGGAGACAACAACTGGATAGATAGATTCTTGTCTTCAGCTCTCCTTTCTTCCCCTCACTCTGCTGTCAGAATGCAAAAGTGTGAGAAGTTTCCTTTTCCACACCATTCCAACACTGCACTTCTTCCTTGGAACTAAGTTTGGTCTGAACCTACTAAAACAATGAGCCAAAATTAATCTCTGTCTCTCTCTGTCTCTCTCTCTCTCTCTTCTTTCTCTCACACAGTATGCTGTGTTAGACATCATAGTCTCACCACAGGGAAGCCAATTGATACACAAGAAAAAGTAGCAGAGTTGTTGTAACTATACTTGGTAAAGCAGATAAGAAGCTTTTGGAATTTGTTGAAAGAAGTTTGGAAATGTTTGGAGTTGTAGACTACAGAAGCCATAGGTTGTTTTCAGCAAACTCAATGGAACATTTCTGAAAGAGCTCAGAAGGCGAGGATGCTAATAGGAATGTGGACAGCAAAGGCCAGGTTCAGAAGACTTCATTTGGCAACAAAGACTCTACTGGAAACTGGACTCCAAGCCACAAATGTTTTTGGCAAAGAACTTCTCTTCATTTTTTCCATCTGTTAAAATATAGTACTGCAATACTACCCTGAATTTGTCCAATCTCTTCTAATTTAAAAGTAGTGAGCTAATTGGCAGCAGAGATTTCAAAACAGCCTAATATTTGGCTTGTGACACAGTCACTGCTATCTCCTTTTAACGAGAGCTATACTGAGAATCAGGAGTACAGAGCAGAGCCAAATCATGTGAAAAGTTCCCAGTGTTGCCAGAAACCCTGAGAAAATATGGTGTCAGGGAGAGTGTGATTAATTAAAAGATTAGTACTAAAAAGAAGCCAAATATTTTACACCAAGTCAATAGATAAGAAGTTTTGAAGGCATCTCAGGAAATGGCCAGGCTCCATGCATCTTAAGCATAAGGTAATAAAGGAGTTAACTCTTTCGAGTTTGCTTTAGGAAAAAAGGTCAGGGTCCCCTAATCATTCAGAGCTCCCTAGGGAAGCATTTCTCCAAGTTATAATGAGGAGAATCAGCCCAAGAATAAAGATATGGGTTGTGAACAGCAAAACCATACGGAGAAGGCTGTACAACCATTTTGGGTCTCACGTCTCGTTAAAAACATCCTGGGTATTGAATATGCAGTTACAAGATTTAATGATGGCCCTGCTGGTTTCAGTCATATATTGTTCTGATTCTTTCTATAACCCTATTCCTCTCTTTTAGACTGGAAGTATATCTTTTTCTTTTTTTATTGGAAGTATATAACTTTCTATTACAGGATTCAGAGCATGAGTTTACTGAGCATCTAAAAGGCAATTTTGGATATGGAATTTTTAGAAATTGTTGAACTTTTAAGATTTTGACTCTTTTTGAAAATAGAAAAAATACTTTTTGCACAATGTAATGAGATAAACATGAACCTTTGGGAGGCCAGGAAGAAGAATGTTGTGGCTTACAAGTATAATATGACCCAAATTTGTTGTTCACTTATAGAAAGGAATAAGAAAATGTCTCCCACTATCAACATTGTTGTATAATAGATCATTGGCCATATGAGAAGAAAAAAATATAACAGTGGTTTATTGTTTGCAAAGAAAACACTATAGTATTTTTATATTTGTAACAATTTAATTCATTCAAAATAAGTATTGGAATTGATAAGATACCTGAGTAATATAGCTGAATACAAAATTAATATAAAATAATCATTCTTTGTTTCTAACATGAACAAATAATAAAAGATAATACAAAAATAACATTCTCTACAGACACAAAATGAAAAAATATATTTAATTCTACATGAAATATATTTATAAAATCTTAAACAACATTGATTTACAACCAAAGTGATTTAATGGAGATGTGATTTTTTATAATTTGGTAATCCTAATATTAGAAAGTCACAAACATTTTAAAATTAGTTTGTAATTATACAGTATTAAAAATGATTAATTATTAGCCTCATTTTGATGGGGTTAGAGGTACATTATAATTTTGAAATATACTAGGAAGAAATATTACTGATATACAGCCATGTTGAAAATTAAGAAGAGAACAAGATGGACTTAACTGTTATTAAGGCAAATTTGGAAGCCTTCATGATTAAAATTTGTGGTAGTAGCACAAGAAATATGTAGTAAAGATATAAATGTAATACATTATGGAGGTGATGCCAGAAGAAAAATATAGATTATTTTAAGTTAATGTTTAGAAATTATATGTGCATATATATTCAATTAAGATCTACATAAAATAATATAAAATGTTATGTTTGTATTAATACCTAAATTAAAATAATGAATGTTTCAAGAATCCTTTCCATGAATATAGAAAACTATCATTTTATAACATTTAATATAGTAGGTTTTAAAATTTAATTTATCTGAATAAAAAACAGAAAACGTGTGATCAATTTGCAGTACAAATCTTAAATATCAATTAAAAATACAAATTAAGGGGAAAAAGTTAAGGAAAATAAAAAACAACAGAAGTTTCAATTAGTATAAAAGATTATTATATAGAATACACCTAGGATGTCTGAGAAACTGAAAATGTAAATGAGTTCTAAAATGTATGCTAGATATTGCACAATAGAAACTATTCAAAGAGAAATGGAGTGGGGATAAGTAATGAGGGGAAAGAAAAAACTGTGATGGTAATAAAAAACCGGAAACAAAGTTTGTGGATATAGGGGTGAGGAGTTTTAGGATGGGTAGGAAATGGAAAAAAATGAGAATCAAGTCGTTATATACGACTTGAAACTCAATTGTCAATATTGAGTGTGATCATGATATATATATATATATATATATATATATATATATATATATATATAAAATGCACCCATTTCACAATAAAAATAAAATAAAATAAAATAAAATAAAATAGTCAAGAATGAGAGAACATAAAGCAGAATCAAGCTAGGAAAAGACTCAAAATAATAAACTAATAAATTCAAATCCATAATTTGATAAGAATTATACCTAATAAATTGATAGAAAACTTAGATTTAGGTACTATCAAGTGATCATAATAATATTTAGGAAAAATTATATATATGTACATATGCATATATATTTATCAACATATGTGTTTCCATATCTCAATGGTGATAATATAAAAAACTATAACATATGTTGATCACAGTGTTTCAATGCTAGTTATATTGTTTCAATTTTAAAACAAATTTTGAATATAGGCAAGTTCATAGATATATGAGTCTGTGAACTTGGAGATATAAAATGCTTACTTTGAGTAAGGAAATACCTTTATGGCCATTTTTTTTTTTGAGACCAGGGTTTCCCTTTTGTAGTTCAGATTGGTCTTGAGCTCAGCCTTGAACTCACAGCAATCCTCCTGCCCCTGCCTCACAGGTGTTGGGATTACAAGCATGAGCCACCTGCCTAGCACTGCAGTATGTGGTTCTCATTGCTGGTGGGTGTGAGTCTCCACTCCTGGTACTGTATGTGATTACTGGGATTGAGCCTGAACCCTTGCACTTGCAAGGCAGGTGCCAGAACCACTGAGCTAAATCTCCAGCCCTTTTAGCTGTTATCTTGAAGGTAAAAAATGTTAATAATGGTTAAATACTTCACTGAAGAATAAAAACTAAAGCTAGTAACAACTGCTATTTTAGACTCAAATCAAAAGTTGAATTATGAATGTATATTGAGTATTATGCAATTGTCAGGAACTGCCAACAAGTTACTTGAATTTAGGACTCACTTGGATTTATGGATGTCTTTCCTGCCCTGTGGGATCAACTTTTGGGATTATTTTGGACATCTGCCCCACCTTGGAAATTGTAAACTACAAGGATTACTGTGCTAGGATTATTAGCTTTAGTATTTCCTGGGACTTACTGGAATTCAAGGATGTCTGCTTGCCCTATCTAATCTTCAGCTGCAGGGATTCTTTTTGGACTGCTCGTTCTATGCATACAAGGATTATGGGTGTGAAGACTTGGTACCCAATAAAGATGCAGTGAGTTTAGGTCATGGGCTTTTCTGCTCACTCTTTACTGCTGTGGTATCTGGCCTTTGGATACCACTGCTCAGAGTAGCAATATTTGAGCCCAGACTCAGCCTTTTTCTCAAGGTTCCAACTTTATTGTTCGTTGATTGTTAATCCTTTTACTGTGGGACTCAGGGGAACTGTAGTTTTCCACAAAGGTCCTGGCTGTGTCTTCTTTCCTTGATTCTCACATATAGCGCCCCATGTGAGGATACTGCTTGTGGTAGTCAGGGAAACAGTTAGTTTAGGCCTGTTGGCCTGGTCCACGATGAAGGAGGTGCCCTCCAGGGGGCAGGCACAGACCATGTAGGTGAAGCACTATGGTGGTAGGCTTTGCACGTGGCTCTCAGCATGTAGCCTGTGATGGGCTGCCCGCAGGTGTGGCTCTTCTCCAGGGTGTCAGTGTAGCAGCCCTCACAGTACAGTGCCCCTCTACAGTTCCTATAGCTGCTGCTCACACTGGTGCCAGGGAAAGCAGGTGATGTGGAACAACTGACCAGCAGTGGATGGAGGACATGGAACACCCTCAGAGGCAGAATGTGGCCATGAATTAGCCCTTTGGACACTGCAACCAGCCACTGACAGCCTGCAGTATGTCCCTTGGGCAGTTGTTATCAGGATATATAATGTGTAGGTACAAATTCTCAATGATGAATGTGATCATAATGTATACCTAAAATATATCAATAAACTCACTATAATCAAAAAACTGATGATCTTGCTTTTTTCCATTGTGGAAAGAAAATAATTCCCACAGGATGTAATTTGACCTACTCTTTTTCTTGTATCTGTATCCATATGCTTTTTTTTTTTTTAAATCTCTTTCTGTGAATGAACTCAATTCCCTTTTCTGTAAAACCAGATCCACATTGGTACCTTAGATCTTATTCTGTCACAGGAAATTGCTACCTTAATTTTTTAGTCCTCACTTAACTACCAGTTAGTGTCTAATCTATTTCTTTAAAATAAACTTCAAGTTTTCCTTTACTTCTAGTAAAATTGCTTAATAGAACTATATGTCATCACTATGCCTGATTCTTTCAATTTTTCCTTTAAATCAACACTCTTTAGATATTAATTTCCACAGACCCAAAATACATTTGTTAAGGTCACTATGTCCTCTTGATGCTGGATGCATTACTATGCCTTCATTCGCTGTAACACTGAGCTTACTTCAGCAGTGGACTCACCTACACAGCTGCACAGCTGAGGGAATTTACTTTGGAGCTATAAAGTTTTTCACACCACTTCCAGCAGGTGGCAGTATTTTGTCACCAGGAAAGTGCAATGTTACTGATCTACACAATCTGGCCTTTGAGCTTTCGAGCTGGATATCACAATTTTTCAATGATTCTTCTGTTGTAATTGTTACTTTTTTCACTGAAATTTCCTAGTTCTTCTACTTCTTAAATTATTCACATTGGAATTTTCCAGGAATGACTCTTTGAACATTTCATCGATATACATATACTGCTTGTGAGGAACTTACTCATTTTCCTGTTCATATTTGTGTGTCAAATCACTTTCCTAAAATTCTGACTCTTATTTACATTCATTCACATAACCACGAAAATTTCTAAATATATTCTTCAGAACCCCAAATTTCTGGCTTTTCAGACCAACATACTCCAAAGTTATTCAACTCCAAGTTTAATCTATCCCAGGGGATGAACATTCTTTCTACTTGTGTGGATTGAAAATTTAGAATTATCTTTCTAATTGCTTTTTTTCTAGAGTGTATTTAATTCTTTGAGAAATAGTGCATACATTTCCTTCATCTTACACATATAACTACATTCACTTATCCTAAGATTCATATTTTTTACTCTAGCCCTAGCTGCCTTGTCTCTCGTGTAGATTCTTACTCATTTGCCTGCTTATCTACCTTCTGTCTTGACCACTTTTGTCGGTTTTGCCACAGGAGTCACTGTAGTGAATATTTTCAAATGCAAGTTTATTTTCTCTGCTCAGAGTCCTCTCGTGCTTCTATACGTCCTTTGGAGTCAATTCAACATGATGCTACATCACCTGGCCTTAGTTCTTATTCTTCACTCTCACCCTCCTCCATCTCATCTCCTTAGATCACAAATACGCCCAGGGCACTCCATCTTCCAGGTCACTGCAGTGATGCCTGCTCCTGCCTAGAAAATTCTTTCCTAAATATCTGCATGGTGTACTCCTATCTTAAGAACTACAAATACTAAAAATTCTCTACACTTGTTTTCCAATTCTTCTTGGAACACTATATAAGCTTGTGAGCAAAGCTCCCCTATCAGATTCACTCAGGTCAAATTATTAAACTTAAATTAATAATATGCAAAGGATAGGTAACTTCTGTACTAAATATAACTGTGTAAAATAATTCAAGTATTTTCCTACTCCCGCATAGCTCTTCTGTAGGTCTATCTACCAACCTAGCCACAATTAGTCAATTAGTCTTATTTTAGTTCATCTGAGCCAGAACTAGTTTGTGTTTCTTGTAACCAAGCATCTCAGAGGGCAAAATATCTACAACAAACAACGGGCTTTCCTGCTGGGCATAGTGGTCCACACCTGTGATGTCAGCATGTGAAAAGTAAAATCAGGAAGATCGCTGAGTGTTCAAGGGCAGCCTTGGCTACATAGTGTGTTCAAGGCCAGCTTGAACTACATAAGATTCTGTTTCAAAAATAAATAAAACAAAAGCAAAACATGAGCCCTTATAAATAAATTTATGAAAATGCAAATCCATTTAACTGTAAAAATGTATTAATATTTAAAGTGTATTTATCATTTAACCTAACAGTTCCCTTTTATGTAAAGGTACTTAGGTAATGAGAATTTGGTTTATTAAAATCAAATGAAGATACATTTATCACAGTTTATTGTGGCAAAAAACTAAGAAGGCCAAAAATATATAGAACTTTGGAAATGCTTAATACTTTTAACATAAAAAACTTCAGAAAGTAATAAAGGGATATAGAATTAATATTTCTTTTCTCAGAGGGTGTCTATAATAATAAGTAAAAATGTTGTTTAGAATATTAATAATATAAGGATATTTTACTTGAAAATATCTGTACATTTATTAGTATATTTTAAAGATATTTAATAAGACCAATGTGTAGTGGAAAAACATGAATCACTCATGCACATTATTATTTTGTAAATGTGGATAATTTATTCACAAATTTAGTAATGCTGATTTGAAACCATGATGTTTTAGATCATTCTTTTTAATTCCTGAAGACTTACCAGCCAAAACAATCGTTAATAAGTTAAACCCTGAGAATGAGAATCTGCTCCTGCTATGCTATAAGAATATCTTTGCTCATTTGGAGTATTCCTTGTGAACAAAAAACAATACTGTGACATCAAAAGTGCTTTATTTCTAAAGCTTCTCATCTTTTGGGGCTGTTTCCAAGACATAGGTTGTACAAACTGTATGTGGGTAAGTGTTGAAGGGCTAAAACTAGTCTTTTTTTTTTTTTTTTCCTGTTTAATCTCGTCTAGCTCTCTTTTGTTGTATCTCTCTGCAGCAGCTTGCAGGAGTGGATTTCCTAACAGCCAGTTTTAAAAGTCCTTCTAATTAGTTTTGTCTCACTTTGTGGTTCAGGCTGGCCCCAAGCTCAGCCTCAAACTCAAATCACAGCAATCCTCCTGCCTCTGCCTCCCCAGTGCTGGGATTACAGGTGTGAGCCACCACACCCGGCACTGTGATATGTGGTACTGATTGCTGCTGGGCGTGAGTCTCCACATCCAGTATTGTATGTTGTTACTGGGGAATCAAACCCGGGCCCTTGCACTTGCAAAACAGGCGCCAGAACCACTGAGCTAACTCCCCGGCCCTATTGGTACAATTTATATACACATCATGATCACACTCAGCATTAAGAATTTGTTTTAGTATATGACATGATTTAGTTCTCATTTTTCCCATTCTTCAGCCCACCTTACAACCTCCCACCCCATATATACATAAACTTTGCTTCCATTTTTTTTACCATCAATTTTCTATCCCCTCATTACTTATCAGTAACCTATTTTCCCTTTGAATATTTTCTATTTCAAAATATCTATCATACATTTTAGAACTAATTTACATTTTCAGTTTCTCATATCACAGATGTAGTATTTACACATCTGTGACCTATTTATTTCACATATGAGTGTGTCCTCAAAGTATATTTGAGTATAAATGACTCAAACTTTTCTTTCTTTATGGAAAAGTAATGCTCCATATATATATATTCTATATCCAGTCTCCAGTTGGCACTTACATTGTTTTCAAGGTCTAGCTATCACAAACCTAGCTGATACAAACATGGGTGCACACACACATGGTGCTGTGATATGATTTTTTGTTTTGTTTTGTTTTTTAGACAGGGTCTCACTTTGTAGTTCAGGCTGGCCCTGAGCTCAGCCTCAAACTCACATCACAGCAATCTTCCTGCCTCTGCCTCACGAGTGCTGGGATTACAGGCATGGGCCACCATGCCCGGTACTTTGGTATGTGGTACTGATTGCTGCTGGGCGTGAGTCTCCACACTCAGTGTTGTATGTGGCTAACTGGGGATTGAACCCAGGTCCTTGCTTTTGCAAGACAGGTGCCTGAACCACTGAGCCAAATCCCGGGCCCCTGTGATATGAATTTTATAATTCTTTCGTGCATATACTTAGTAGGGGAATAGCAGGGTTGAATGGGACCTCTAATCCTAATTGTTTTGAAGAATCTTACAATGATCTCCATAGTTGTTGTACTAGTCTACACTTCCACCAACAGTAGAGAAAGGTTCCTTTCTCCCTGCAGCCTCACCAGCATTTGTTGCTGGTTAATTTCAAGATAGCAGCCATTCTTTGTGTAGTGAGATGAAATCACAGTGTTGTTTTCATTTGCATCTCTCGAATGACCGTTGATGTTGAGTATCTCCTCTTACGCTTCTTACGGGCATTTACTTCTTCCTCTGAAAGGTGTCTGTTCATTTCAGATGCTCATTTTTAAATTGGGATGATTTTTTTAAAAACTCTTTATATTTTTTAAACAGTAGCCCTGTGCCTGAGAAAGAGCTGGCAGTCCCCCGCCTATGTTTTCGTTGTCTTTTCACAGGCCTTCAAATTAGGAGGTGATACTGTCCATGGTCCTGATTCTTGTCCACTACAGTCTTCTCTGCCTGTGCACCTGTGTGCAGTGACTAGGACTTCCATGACATTTTGCTCTTTCAGCTAGATACTGAAGTGGTGCTCCTTGGGCCGTGACTCTTAAAAAGCCATTCAAGAAATCAGCTCCTTCTCTTTTCTGTTGAAATAAAAATAAAACAGATCTCATAACTATTTTACATTTGGAAAAATTTTGAAAAATATCAAAAATTCTTTTTCTTAAGTCTGTATTATAAGAGCCCTGCCAAGTTGTTTTAGAAACACACACACACACATACACACACACACACACACACTCGCACACGCACACGCACACGCACACACACACATACACACACACAACATTCAACTCTGTTTGTAAACTTTGACCCAATTAGAAAAACCTAGTAGAACGGAGAGAAACAGATTCAAGAAAGACTAGTTTATATTTCTACTATGTTAGTTTATTTTAAAGTGTTTATTTCAAGTCACTAATTGCAAGTACAATGATAGGATGACTTTGAAATTTAAATGTTACTATTTTGTTGTAATAGCTGATAGTTGTTGTTGCAATTTTTTTGTGCCAGATATTGCTGTGTCCTGCACGCATACACTGCATTCAAGCACATAAGCAAAGCACAGGAGGAAGTGCTCTGTTATTTCTACTTTATGAATAATTGCAATCACATTCATGAAGATTACAAAGAGGTGGAACTGATATCTTTATGTATTTGCTCTACATGAATCTATGTACATAAAACATCACAACAGTAGACTTTGCAAAGCCTCCAAACCTGCCTCTTTTTCCAATGAAAAGAATAAAAAATAAGAATAGATAACTAGTTGTATTTTTCCTCTGCCAGTAATATGTACTCTATAGGCACAATGTAGCAATACTGAAAGAATAGAAGAAATATTTACAAGATCTTTTGAAATGTAGTTTTATTTTTAATAAAATATACAGGAAGAGAAAAGACCATTATTCATATGTCAAAAATGAAACTATTTCAGATGAACTTTGAGAATTATTTTAACAAAAAATAAAAGTGAAAAATGTTCTCCCAATCTTGAACATGACTACAGTTTCCAACTGACCATAAACCCAAAGATGTAGACATCAAGCTAAAAATATGTGAAGGGTTGAATCTTTATCTCTGACATTGTCACATATCTGTTCAGCTGTGGATACAGGCATATATGTGTCTATATAAACACATTCAAAGTGGATAGGTCAAAAAGATATGTTCAAAGTCTTAAGTTCCATAGTCCACTACAACATAGTTTGTGGTAAAAGGATATATTAATGACTCTGCTTACTTCACCTAATATCTTTTGTACTATAAGTGAATTTTACTGGATTAAAGGAACTCTATCACTGAACAGTAGGGCACAGACAAAAAAGCAGCAATTTGTGAATGTTATGTATGTCCAAGGTCCTTAGAGTTTTGACAAAATGAAATGGAACTTGTCTGTCTAGCCTCATTTCTTTTGTGATCAACATGCTTTGTAGAAGTGGGAAATCTAGTGACCATTCATTTACTATACAGGTTTTAATTAATATGTACAACCACTGAAATTTGAGTCTCCTGGGTTTTAAGAGCTTGGGAGAACATTTTTTGTATGTAAAGATGTAAGATATACTTTATCCTGAGTGGTAGCTTGGGATGTTTCATTTCAATTCCTGGTAAATCTTCTGCTATAATTTACATCCATACGTATATGGTTCAACAGTCACATATACGTGATTTATTTTCTTTTCATTTAAATCTTCATGTTTCCAAAAGAATATTATTCAACTATTAAAAATAAAAATACTGTTATTTGAAGAAACAAGGCTTGAACTGGAGGTGATTATGTTAAGAGAAGTGAATCACAAATAGACAAACACCACATCATTTTCATTTGAGGGAACTTAAATATTGATCTTATAGAATAGGAGAGTGGAATAGTGATGGTTAGAGACCAAGAAGGAAGACAGAGTAGGAATCAAATGAAAGTGGATATGTAGCACCAAATTACAGTTAGAGAGGAGGAATATTCTTCCATCTGTCTATATAGCCTAATGGGGTTACTGTTGGTTGGACTGGTCTATGATTTTAAAATAACTAGAAGAATATAAAGATCTGAATACTTAGGTGATTAATGTTTGAGGAGATGTATTCACTATCCTGGTTTGATTTTTTGTATTGCATTTACGTAGAGAATCATGGCACTATATAAAGACATACCAATATTACATCTGAATTTTTTTTTTTTTTTGAGACAGGGTCTCACTTTGTAGTTCAGGCTGGCCCTGACCTCAGCCTCAAACTCATGTCACAGCAATCCTCCTGCCTCTGCCTCCCGAGTGCTGGGATTACAGGCATGAGCCACCATGCCCGGCACTGTGGTATGTGGTACTGATTGCTGCTGGGGTGAGTCTTCACGCCCAGTATTATCATGTGGTTATGGGGGATCGAAATCAGGCTCTTGCGCTTGCAAGACAGGTGCCGGAACCACTGAACTATATCCCCGCCCTCCTACATCTGAAGTTTTAAAAAATCACTATGTGTACTAGTAATTTTATTGATAAAAAGAGATGTGATAAAACATAGAGGGAATATTTATAAATCATGGGAATTTTCTATTTTATTGAATGTGAAGATTTGATAGTTACTTCACGGTCCAGATAATTTTTTTTAAATTAGATACACCAAGTTTCTTATTAACATGCCAGCCTGATTTTATTTGATAAGTAAACTGGTTGTTTGCTCTTCACATCCATTGGAGACTGTTTCAATTGTGTGTTACTAGAGTTATTTAGAGTGAGTTCTTGATGGCTGTAAATGTCTCTATGTAATTTGTAACCACCTGCTTTATACCACCTCAACTGTCAATGGCTCTACTAAGAAATCCAGAGGGATAGAACTATTGATTTTTTTTAAGCTTTAGGAAACAACACTTATGAGCTTAGTTTTATTGACATTGATCTCTAAAACTAATATTTCTCAACTAAGAATTGTCAAAAATCTAGTGTTCTGTTATAAGCCAGTTTTAAAATTCCATAAACTACTTCATCCTGAAAACACTAATGTGTTAAAGTGAATAATGGTACAAATAGAAAGAAAGAAAAGCAAAAGTTGCCACTTGATAAATTAAACATGCATAATTTATCTCCCCATGACTTGGTAACTGCAGGCTTGAATAATTTCCCAAAGCATTCCATCTTAAAACAAATGCACAGCAATTTTCTTTGGAAAGGTTGACAGTAACTACAGGGTCACTGAAGAAGGCAAAGGAAAAAGGATATACGCAGAAGAAAGTTGCAAAGAAGGAGAGAGAAGGGAACATCTCATAGACAGACCTAATTTCATGATAAATTATGTCAAGTTTCACTTATCTCCAGATTGAGAAATAATATTAGCATTTTAGCTTCAGTTTTCTCTGTGCCAGAATTTTAATTTTATTCTCTTCTTTGCCCCTAAGTTTATGCTATCTTTTTATAGACCATCCTGGAAAGTTAAATTTGTAAGTAATTAAGTTACATCTAAATAGTTAGTTCAGTGTCGAATATAGCCTCTGCTGCTGTATTGGTCAAAAAATATTGTGAATAATTTTATCCACTATCTATTTCACACTTTTCACCCAACACTGCCTTACATACTGCTTTTTATACCAATACGGTGGAAAATAGCAATCAGCTAAGAAATGCTTCTGATCATACGTTCAATTTGAATTGCTTAGAAAAGTATTGACGAGTTTGTTTATTTTTAAATATTCCTGTAGACTTTTCAAATATGTTTTGATTCTCTCTGACACAAAGTTAGAAACTACTTAACATAATTTGAATCTATGAATAAATTCAATTCCACTTGTCTTTCCTGCTTCCATCAATATATTAGTTGTATTAATATACTATCTAATAGCTATAATTTACTTTGTAGTAAATGCCATGATGATAATAAGTTACATGTTTACTTATTGATGTGAACTAAGTAAAAGCTAAAACACAACTCAAAGCATTTATATAAGAAGAGAAGATTTATTTGTTCAACATCACCATTAAGTTCATGGACAATACTGTTTTAATAGATGCAGATATTCACATGTTGAAATATGTACACATCTCTCATATATACATTTCCCTAACTTGTCATTTCTCCATCTCTTCCATAAATATTGAAGCTATTTTTCTGCTCATAAAAGTTATTCTTTTTTCTAAATGTAAGATTTTTCTCACTCAGAATCTCAATGCAAGAAATACATTAAATCTGAAATTCTGAAAACTGATAATTGATCAATTAATTCCAGAATATATGATAAATATTGTAAAACAGAAAATATTCAAAGGGAAACGGGTAGGGGTAGGATATGAGAGGAAAGAAATAATATGAAGTTTAAAAACAAGAAAGAAAACATGTATATAAGTGATCTGGGTTGTAGCATGGGTAGGAGAATGGGTAACATTGAGAATTAACTCATGACATATACTGGAACAAATTCTCCATATTGAGTGTGTATATAGTGCATATATAAAATACACTAATAAAGAATATATAAATGAAAAACTGATAATTGAATTCAAGATGCCTTTTATTTTTGTGTGCCATTGCTGAAGATGAACACCACCCAGATAAATAGTCAACGACCTTGATTGTATATCACTATAACACAGTTTCGAGACAGAGGTAGTTTCTTGCAGAAGGATGATAGAGAAGACAAGAGATTTGGGGAAAGAAGACTGTGTGATGAGTCAGCCCAAATGTTCATCAAAAGTAGTTTAACCAGCAAGAAGTTTTAATCAATTCTGTATATGTTCTTATGTCCACCTTAATTAACATATCCTAAGAAACTAATATAACATTAGATAAAATGTAGACACTCAGATGTCCATAGATGATTATTATTGTTCTTTAGATATGTATTCACAGCAAACTAATTGAATTTTAATTTTTCTCATTTTTCTATTCTTTCATAAATTTACTTTAGTAGTGTTTTTCATGTGAATTTCACAATCAAAGCCTTATAGAAAACAACACTGAGATTTCATCTCACTCCACAAAGAACGGCTGCCATTTCAGAGTTAGCCAGCAACAAATGTTGGCAAGGCTGTGGAGAAAAAAGAACCCTTCTCCACTGTTGTTGGGACTGTAGACTTGTACAACCCCTGTGTATATCAGTTTGGAGATTCCTCAAAAACCTAGGATTGGAGGTCCCATTTGACCCAACCATCGCTCTTACACACAAGATTTAAAAGACTCATATCACAGTGACATATGTACATTCATGTTAATAGTAGCTCAGTTTGTGATTGCTACATCTTGGAAGCAACTCAAATGTCCATCATCTGGATACTGGATAAGAAAGCTGTGTTTATTCTACAGGGTGGAGTATTATTCTGCCATAAAAAAATGGTATTTGAATCATTTATACTTGAATGGACATACCTTGAGGAAATACTCATAAGTGAAATAAATATGTCCCAAATAGGTAAATATTGCATCTTTTCTCTGGTATGAGAAAATATAGATGTAAATGAGTTCTAGAATTGTATGTTATATATCGTGAAATAGAAAATGCTGTAAGTGAAATAGGGTGAAGGGGGGAAAATAATGAGATTATAACAAAAAAGAAGGAAAGAAAGTTTATATATTTTGTTAAACAAAGTTTAAGCACTCCTGTGTACTTTTGTCCTCAAAACCAAGTTAGTATGCTCAACTAAGATGTACTATATGGGGGGATGGTAGGGTGGGTAGGGCTATGGAAAAAAATGAAAATTAAGTTGTGTGATATACTGGTACAAATTCTCATTGTGAAGTACAATCATAATGTGTATATGTAATATACCAATAAAGATTTCAATTAAAATAATACTGTATTTGGAAAATTATGAACAATGACATAAATGCAAGTATCATGGTAATTGATATTAATTGTCAGCTTGACTAGCTTGAGAGATACCTAGAGAATTAGTAAATTACATGTCAGAGTGCATCTCAGTGAGTCATGCACAAGATCCAGCCCTGGCCCCTGTCTTCAGCACCCTTCTCCTTGGCTCTGCTTCCCAGTCAGTATGCCATGAGCAGCTTTGCTCCACTATGACATTCTGCGACCATGAACCAGAAGAAACCTTTATGTAGGAGGCTTTGGGTAAGTTTGCTCACAAACAGAAAAGTCAAATACTACAAGTGTTTCCTACATTAAAGAAATGCCATGGTACCATACTGTTTTAAAAAAATATGAAAACTCATTTCTTTTGTGAACCAGTCCAATCCAAAGCTCAGATGCTTCAAGAGAAATGGGACAGCAATGCTTATTCTGTATGCAGCAGTGGGTCTTGTTGTTCGGTGCATATTCCTTCATTCAAATTCCAAAATTGTATGTCTTTTAATTATGTCTATTTAATTACTTATTTATTTTATATATTTAATACTATTAATAATTATATATTTAATGCTATTTAATACTAGTTTTATTCTTTACTCATCAGGATGAAGTTTTTTACCTCCTATGTACTTTTGGCCTCAAAACCAAGTGAGTATGCACAACTAAGATGTACTAAAACTCTACCTCAAAAAATATTTATTTTGAAAAATGATATGTGGTCAAATGGAAAGGTTATGTACTCAGTTCCCAGTACAATCAAACAAACTATTTAAGACCACACTTAAACTCAACACAAATTTTTTTTTATCTTTATTGGTACATTAAATATACACATCATGATTGCACTCCATAATGGGGATTTGTACCAGTATAAGACACAACTTAATTCTCATTTTTTCCCATAGCCCCACCCACCCTACCACCCCCCCATATATATAAAATTTGTTTCCTTACTTTTTTGTTACAATCTCAACATTGTCCCATTTCACCTTATTT
>PVIR01006823.1:0-26657 GCA_004026965.1 Petromus typicus
AAAGAGAAGGAAAGAGCTGTTAAGAAGCCAGTGTTAATATGATATGAATCCAAGAGTCGTTGTTGTGAACTCTGTCTCTTAGGGTAGCTTTAACTCAGGCTTGCATCATATACTGGGCACATGGGCCTGGCCAGTAGCCTTGTCTGAATAGCCATGTATGTAGAGATTATAGTATTTATAATTTTATGTAATCAAATGTTTCATGCTTAGTACATACTTTGACATAAGTAGGCAATTAATAAATATGTTTTCTCTTTTTAAAAAGAAAACACCATGTATCATCATTGCAATTATTAAGAAAAATGAATGGCTACATAGAAATGGAGAAATGTATCATAGATAAATGGATATTTAATGGACTGTGCAGTAAAAAAATTAAGAGTACTTCTCTCTGATAGTTAAGAGAAACACCAAAATAAATATAAGTGGAAGAAAATAAAATATAGATGAGTATCATAATGTAATTTTCTTCATAGAAATTCCATTTAAACCAGTTTTTCTACCAGTAAGTATCTTCCTGAAAGAGTTAAACATATCATGTTACAGTGGCACATGCATACGGCTGTTTACAGCATCACAATTCACGATAGGTAAGTCTTAGCAGCAACCTCTATGTGCACATGAGTGGATAAAAACGATGTGGCAGTGACACACAATGGACTACTGAGCCAGAAAGACAAATGACTCATTGGCAGTGAAATGGATGTTTCTGGAGACCATTGTGTTAGGTGATATAAATCCAAAGCCCAAGGTTAAATATCACATGCTATCTCTTATATAAGAAACTTAAAGTATACGGGAAGATGAAGACAAAAGACAAGGAAGGTTAAGTAGGGAGATAAGTCTTTCTTTAAGAGGAAGAAAACCAAGAAATGGAGGAGGGAAGAAGGAAAGGGAATGTGAAAAGGAATTAAGGTGTATTTTGTATATGTGCCAACTCCGTACAAACAATGTGAACATTGGTACTGCAAACATGTATTAATAAAAACTTAAAAATAAAATCAAGAAAATATGTAGAAGATATGCTATGTAAGTTTTTGTTGAGGTTAAACATTTAAGATTCAGTTAAGATTAGCATTTAAAAATATCAAGTACCTGTAAGGTTTGTATTAAGATTTTAAGGAACATAGCAATATTCTTAATTCTCTTATATTAATTTAAATATGTACAAGTGTCAACACCATTCTGATTAACTTAATTTATTTTTTCTTTCCTTTAATGTTTTTTGTACTTCTATATTGGAGAGACATAATATGATTTATCTGATTAATTTAATCAATTAAATGCTTATACATACATGTTTTCTCAAAACCATCCAGTTGAAAACTTTCCCTGAACTAAATGCTGTGTTAAAATGCTAAGAGGCTACAAAGAGAAAAGAACCCTTCTCTGCTGTTGGTGAGAATGCAGACTGGTACAACCACTATGAAAATCAGTGTGGAGATTCCTCAAAAAACTAGGATTAGAGGTCTCATTTAGCCTTGCTATTCTCCTGGTAGGGATATACACAAAAAATTAAAAGATTCATATCACAGTGACATATTTGCACCCGTGTTTATAGCAGCTCAGTTTCTGAAAGCTAAATCTTGTGAACAACTCAAATGTACAGCAACTGGAGAGTGGATAAAGACGTGTTTTCTTAAATAAAATAGAGTATTACTCTGACATAAAGAAGTATAAATTTAATCCCAGCACTCAGAAGGCAGAGGCAGGAGGATTGCCATGAGTTCAAGGCTTTCCTGGGCTACATAGTAAGCTCAAGGCCAGCCTGAACTATAAAAGTGAGACCCTGCCTCTAAAAAATGATAAATTTGAATCACTTATACTCAAATGGATGCAACTTGAGGACACATTCATAAGTGAAATAAATAGTTTACAGGTGTGTAAATACTGTACCTTTTCTCTGCTATGAGAAACTGAAATAGTAAATAAGTTCTAGAGTGTACACCAGATATTGTGAAATAGAAAATATTCAAATGGGAAAGGGTGGAGGTAAGTAATGAGGGGAAAGAAAAAATGTGATGGTCAAAAAAAAAAAAAAGAAATAAAGCTTATAAGTAACAGGGGTAGGTGGTTTAGGGTGGGTAGGACAATAGGAAAATTAAAATTAAATTACATCATATACTGGTACAAATTCTCAATGTTGAGTGCAATCATGATGTGTATATAAAATGCACCAATAAATATTTTTTTAAAAAGCTCAATTCAAAGAAATAAAATAATTGTCTGTAACCATACCACCCTGAATATAGCCAGTCTCCTCTGATCTCAGCATCTAAGCAGGGTCAGGCCTGGTTAGTGCTTGGATGAGAGAAAAACAATAATCAAAAGCCATAAAACTGAGAGAAAAATTTTAACTAGTACAAATATATATATATATATATATATATATATATGACATTTATGAGCATAGAGAGAGAGATAGATAGATAGATAGATAGATAGATAGATAGATAGATAGATATAGATATAGATATGGCATTTATGGACCGGGTACTTAGCTCATTGGTTCCAGCACCTGCCTTGCAGGTGCAAGTGCAAGGTCTTGGGGTTCAATCCCTGGAAACCACATACAACAATGCTGGGTGTGGATACTCACACCCACCAGCAATCAGAATCACATACCACAGTGCTGGGCGTGGTGGTTCATGCCTGTAATTCCAGCACTTGGGAGGCAGAGGCAGGAGGATTGCTATGAGTTTGAAGCTGAGTTTAGAGCCAGCCTGAACTATAAAGTGAGACCCTGTCTCAAAATAAATAAATAAAATAACATTTAGATATAAGATACACCAACAATTCTTAATAATGACAGAAACAGCCCAGTTAAATAATATGCATTGAGTTCGAACAGATGCCTCGAAAAAGAAGACATTCAAGGTCAGCCGAGTAGCCCAGGCAAAAACGTTCACTGCCAAAAACAATATCAATGTCCGAATATAAACCTAGTAAGTAAAATCCAACACAGATGCCACAAATGCAGGAAAGGGTGAGGAGGTACCGAACCTCTCAGCCAGAACCCCTGGGGTTGAAGCCCATACAGTCCTTTGGAAGACAGTATGGTAAATTTTGCAAAAGCCACATAGAAATCTTAGCAAAAGATTCAGCAATTCGAGCTCATAGGAATTGGCCCAAATGTTTTGAAAAATTGTGTCCGCACATAACGCTGAGATAACTTTATAACACATTCATAACAACTTTATGAAAATCGCCAAATCACAAAATAACATGTTTTTCAACAGGTGCATTGATAAGTGAACTACGCTGCCTTCCTGGAGCCTGGAAAGCACAAGATCAGAGCACTAACTACGGGGAGGATGTTCTGTCTGATCTCTCACAGAGCTGAATTCCAAAGGAAGAGAGTGAATACCCACCCGCCTCAGCTTTCCAAAACCATCACCAATCTGTTCATGAAGGTGGAAACCTCATGATTTTAACACTTTCTGAAACACTCCACCTCCAGAGCTTGTGGACTGGAGACTTATTTCCTGGCACGTGAATTTGGGAGAATGTAAACCACCCAATTTGTAACCTCTGGATTTGAGTTCATAAAATGCCCTGTTACAATTGCCTAATTTGAAGACAGACATCTATAAGAAAATAGGCATTCACGAAAGTTCTTTGTGCTTCTTTGCTGCTCCTGAAATTCAAGTGTACCCTAAAGATAATAAATGCAGAAGCTTTCTTTGTGCTAATCAGTGTAAGAAAAGACATTTACATCCTTCTGTAGATAAAAGGCATCATTGGCCTAACACTCTTAAGCTGTCCAAAATGTAAATGGCCATTCTACATATTTTATCAGTTAGCTTTTTCTAGTAAATGCTGTGCAGTGGATTACCAACTTGAATTATTTATAGTCACATCATCTTATACCTTGATGGAAATGCATACTTTATAAGCAACATATTAAAGCAAGAGAACTAAAGGTTACCTCTGGTAGTGTTATATTCGAATATAAATATCACTCCAACTTTGCTATAGTGACACTTCTCCCTTCGAGACATTATTTTTCATATTTATTTTCTCTCACTAGTCACATGTATATCTACACTTGGTAGATTGTTCAGGAGGAAATTAATTGGAGGTAGCAGATTTTAAAGCTTAGCGAGGCCAGCAGGTAATAAAAAATGAATGAAGAAATTCCAAGAGTAGAAAACAATGCCTCGTAGTCTGTGTTGAAATGCGTGGAAGAAAAATAAAAACACATCACAGTCAGAATGAACAACAGCTTGTCATCCTCAGTCAACTTCACCACCAAGAAACGTGGGTGTTTTATATGTTTCATTTGTCAGTGTTTAAAATGCTAAAGCAAAATGTTTACTTGTTGGTTAGATAGGACGTTCTATTTATTTTATTTTGTTTTTTAAATCCTCCCATATGAAAATGCATTGACCTAAGTAAATTGAGCCAGTCTCCCAAACTCACATCTCAATAGTTTATCTCAATATTTTACTGAAGCAGTTAACATTAATATAATGTGTAAAGTCACTTTACCATAGCGAACTTAATAGAACTTATCCAATTTCAGCCACAATAATGTATGTAGGTGTCACACCCACATCCTTTAGATACAAGAAAATGGAAGCAGAGAGAATTTGAACTGATACACTTTCCTGTGTGACAGATTGTCTCCCGTAGTAAAGGGCCATAAATAGGCCAGTAAGCACAGGCACACATGTGGGTCTCTCATCTATATCTCTTTCCACCTACCTCTTTATCTTCCTATCTAGATACTTATTTTCTTGTATGTCTAATAGAAAGAAAGGTAACAAATCTACTTCTAACCAGGCTTCTTTCCCTATATTATGAATACATATTGCCATTTAAAAGTTTCTCGCATCATGAATTATATGTTTGCTTGCCTACCATTTCTTTTATAATTCTTTCTTCTTAACTTGATTCAAGTACATCCATCCTTATAATCATTATGTCATTTAACCTTGTAAGAAATCTATTAATTAAATCTGTTCCACTATATTTATGCCCTTTCCATTTAGAATATATGTCTCATATAATTGGTTACTTAAAACTAGCATTTTAAATGTACTAAAGCCAATCAAGTGCACTTATGTTGTATAAAATATAGATTTTAAACTTTTCTAAAAAGCGCAACATTTCTTATCTTTGCTTTTTATTTTATTTCAACTTCTTATATGTATGAGCTAGTACTAAAACACTAAAATCAGTCCATAATTCTTTATTGAATGAAGAAAGAATTTATTTATTGACTGAATAATGAAGAAAGGAATATTTGAAATTGCTGAGAAAACCTGGAGAAGATCACTTCGACTTAAACTATTAATTATCATGTGTCCAAGTGTGATGTTGTGGTGAGTAGAGAAAGTGAACTTGAAATGGCTTTGAGAGCTTCCTAGGAGACAGGAGGAGCACATGTCTCATGTCTGGGGGTCATGATGGTGGGGCCTGGTGTCTACACCTCGGCTCCCAGCCCTTTCTCTCTGGCACAGCCACCCTGTTGTATTTCCAGGTTCCCATGAGCTAAGTATCTTCACTTCACTGTGCCATGCCAGTATCCACCAAGTTCCTGGTTTCACGCCAGCCACTTCCAGACTGAAAACCCTTCACATTGTGAGCTAAATAAACCTCTCTTCCCTGACATGGTGGGTGTTGATGAATGTGTTATAGCAATTAAAGCTGACTAGAATTAGTACCAGAGAAGTGGGAACATTACTGTGACTCTGTGTGATTTATAAATCTTTGGAACTGATTTGTGGAAGGGTTTTGGAAAGTTTTGGAGAAGTGGAGAGCAGAAGTGAAGGAGAAAGGAAATTCTTACCACTGCAACTCATAATGCACCCTACTACCTGTAACTGAAGAAAAATATCACTGTTTACCAGATTACAAGGCATCAAAGTCTGCAGAATCTATAAAACAGAGCAATTAATGTAGGTTTTCCGATGAGAGTCTTTCAACTCATATTTGTCCAAATCTTATCTTCCTCTCTTAAAATACCTTCCTCATTAACCTAAGGGGTCACTGGCCTGATAAATCTGGGTGAGCATTTTGTTCCACTATTTAGTAATGTATGCCACATCTATAGCCCCAAGACACGTTGTCACCATTTCAGTACTAAGAGGTGTTCACACCTGTGATCCTGCGCTGTGCTTGGCTAAGGCAGGAGGATTGTAATTTCTTTTTCAAAATAAAAAATTTAAAAGCTTTGAGGAGGTAGATTATCATGAAGACCTTTTGTTCCACTTCACTACTGAAAAAGACATTAAGAGGCTATTGTCTATTTTCATAAAGAAAGAATCCCTGCTTAATTCATTTCAACAAAATATTTTTATATGCTTATTTTGGTTCTTTTTTTAACCACCAGATGTTTTCTTTCCCTTCTAATTTTTTTTAATACTTAGTTTTAAGGTCACAAAATACTCCGTAACCAATAAATCTATGTGCAGAGGACTTCACTTTTTGGTAATACCTATGGTTATATTGAGTGCATAGAGTCAAAGATAGGGAAACATAGAGATAACAAAAATAACTTCCACATGTGACTTCAACTGAATTAAACATAGAGATAACAAAAATAACTTCCACATGTGACTTCAACTGAATTTTAGTTTTATTCTCACAAGGTTACAATTTTACAAATGTCTGCACCAGGATATCAGATTTTAACTATTGCAACGTTAACAATACTTTATCCCTGTCTAGAAATGTGTGTTCAGTTCTCTAAGCTTTCATATCCAGATAGAGTGAGATGGCCTTAAATCCATTTCACTGTTTGAATGCCACCTATAGTCTATGTGGGAAACAGCTAATAACAAATACCCTGAGCCAGTCATCTGAACTATTTTTCTTTCCTTTCCTTTTCTTTCTTTTTATCTTTTCTTTTCTTTCTTTCTTTTCTCTTTGCTTTTCTTTGCTTTCCCTTCCCTTCCCTCCCCTCCTCTCTTCTCTCTTCTCTCCCTCCCTTCTCCACCGTTTAGTACAGTGTGTCTTAGAAAATGAACCCAGGGCTGGGAAGTTAGTTCAGTGGTTCCAGTGCCTGTCTTGCAAGCGCAAGGAACTGGGTTCTATCCCCCGTAACCACATACAGTACTGGGCGTGGAAACTCTCGCCCAGCAGCAACCGTACCACATACCACAGTGCCGGGCGTGGTGGCTCACGCCTGTAATCCCAGCACTCCAGAGGCAGAGGCAGGAGGATTGCTGTGATGTGAGTTTGAGGCTGATCTCAGGGCCAGCCTGAACCACAAAGCGAGACTCTGTCTCAAAAAACAAAAACAAAAACAAAAAAGAACCCAGACTCTTCTCCCAAGGTGCATTTCCAGTTCTCTTTACTTTTATTTTGAAGCAGGATTTGGTTTCCTTGCCAAGGCCCACCTTGAATCATGACTTTCCAGCTTCAGCATCCAGATTAGCCAGGATTACACCCATGTGCCACCGCATCTGGCACCTGAACACATCTTAAAATTTCCTAGAAGCTTGGTTTAGTAATAAGAAACTGCATTTTTGCAAAATATACTCTTGATTTAACTAAGACTATTACTCATTAGTGTGAACTGTGAAATAAGCAAATATTACTGAGAGCTGTGTGATATGCATTTGCTTAAAATAAAACTATTTTGATCTGAATATATAGATGAAACCTCTATTTTAGAATTTTTCAAAAAACAGAACAGCAAATTTAACCTAATTAGGAAATTTTTGAGATGAAAAAATTGCGCAAAAACTTACAATGTGGTAGTCTTATCTTCTAAAATTAAAAAATACCTCATTTCTACTTACGTTTTACTTTCTTTGGTAATTATGTTATTTAATCTTATTTTAATATTCTTTTGTAGATCCTAAGAGAATAATTCTTCCTTTCTCTAGTCAATGCAAAAATGACAGGAAAAAATTAAGACAAATAGCTCAATACATCAGAGACTCCAGAAATTACCTGAGGTGTCTTTGCACGATCCTATGACAAATGCTACTAGTCTCCTTCCCTCCTTTGAAATGTTTCTTTGTTTGATATAAATGATATGGCAGTGACTATCTAAGGACAGACTATGACCAGAGGTCAACTGTATTAATGTAGCAGACACTTTATTCCCATTTGCTGCTTCTAAAAGAATTGCCATACTTTTTGGCATCCTTTCATCTGTCACCTCTCAGGGTCAGACAACTTTCTTGAAGTAGTTGGGAACAATTCATTCAGGGTAAGGTGGTGTGATGGACATTAAAGTACAGTGATTCTTTCATAACTTACAAAGTTTTAAAATTATATTCAGGTAGAAAATGAGAACCAAGATAGATTACAGAAGACATTCTAGTTACCTGATGTTGAGCAATTTCACTTGCAGAGTATATTTTACACTATTTAAAAGAATAAATATGGGATATAAATAGATGAATAAGCTATGGTGAAACATTATGATATCATTTTACTATTCTTACTGAAGCAAAAGTTATGGACAGTATATAGAACAACAGGGCCTTTCAGCATAAGTTACAATCTCTATGGCCTGTATGCAGTGGAGAGATTGAAGAGAAGGAATCTGAAAAGCTGGATGAATGTAGCAGATTTGAGCCTAAAATTCCCAGGCACTATGGAAAGAATAGAACCTTTTCTAAAGATCTGATATGCTTAATTCCTCTTTCCATGTAAGGAACTTACCAAGAAGGGACTAACCATGAACCCAAAAATGGACTCTCACCAGATATGAAATTCATCCATTCCATATAGAATTTGGAAAACCAGGGTTTTAGGACTGTGAGAAATAAATTCCTATCATTTTCGACCTATTCACCTTCTTGTGTTCTGTTGCATCAGCCTGAAAAAAAAAAAAAAAAAAAAAAACTAAACCAAAGGCTAAACTAAACCAAAACTAAACAAAGATAATCATAAAGTATATCAAAGGTTTCAGCAGATCATTTCCAAAAGGTTTATTTGTTTCTTAATCACCCACAATAGAGCCCTAAGCACTTTAAACAGCAAGTTATACAATTAAAATCCATGGGTTGGATTAATATAATGCAAAATACATGTAATCAAACACTGCAGTCCTAAATGAATGCCACCCATTCTGTACTTTTTTTTCAAGTGGAAGAAAAATTAGACCTGCTTTGGGCCACTATATGCCAAACAAAAAGCGCAATAAAAAACAGCTTTGAAATCTACAGCTCTCTGACAACAGTATTAGTCACTTCTCACACACTGACCTTTCCTTTGGTAGATTCACTAAGCGGTTACAATGAGTTGGCATTTTCAGGAGTAATAAACCTCTTTTATGCCAGTCATCTGCCAAGCAGCACCCGCATCTCTCCCTGAGTTTCCTGTGATGGAAAAATCATCCCAGATGATTTACTGATGTTGCTACTCCCTGTAAGACATAATGGCTTATTTTCAAGAGTTATTAAGGTATCAGTAACAGGCCTTAGACGTTTAATTGCCCATGAGAAGATAACAAGGCAAAGTTCTCATTGATTTAGTTATATATTTCAGAAATATGTGGAGCATGGTTCTTATCCAGTGGAAGTTTTTCTATATTACTTATTCTCCATTCTTGGAGGGATTACAAATATTAATGTTAAAGTTTAGCATCTTCTACTCCAGTGCTAGATCCAAATCCAGTTATTAATTGAGAACTTTATGTCTTTTGCTTTTTAATCTATATTCTGATTTATTTGTATGTAAACAGATTCTTGAATTTAACATCATAATGAATATAATGGGTAAAGCGTGCTCTATTCTTTCTTAGGTTAGATTTAGAAAGTATCCACCGGTCTCATTAAAACTTCTCTAACATGGTGATCAGATTATTATTTCTCCATATTCTCTCACATACTTCAGAACCACTTGCACATCAATGTGAAGCTTGCTATTTAATAGTTGTCCTCCTGCTTATGGATGGGTGTTTTTCCACAGTATGAATTTGATGAACTCACTGTGTGACATAACATTTTTATCATCTATTAAGATGCTCTAGCACATCTTCCCTGCATGAAACATATAAAGGGAGGTTATTTTTTTATATTCTTAACCATCCCTCCTAGAGACATCAGGATTAGCATGCATGAACATGTATTTATAGCATTGTCGTTCAGAATGAAGTCTGAGAAAAATCTTTAAAATGTATTATATACAAAAAAGTTGTTAATCAGACCTTAGTTTTTCATGTGCTATTAATTCATCATTCTGTATGGCATTCAAGTTGTATTAACTGCGAGCACAAAAAATATTTATCTTTCTAGGTTAGATGCCACTAATGATAACTAAAATATAAAAGTGTGTAATTTTCTTGTGAGAATTATTCAGACATCTTCACATGTTTCACAATAACATTTTATTTTCTAATAAGAATGACAGTAAAATGATGCCCAAATGATGGAATGTGAGATGAAGTGCATTGTCTAAAAGATGAATCCCAATATTTAAATATAGAATGTATAACATGTGTGCAAAGTTGGAGTAAATATATCTGGAGACATCAAATGAAATCAGGGCCAAATATAAATGCGTGGAACTTAGGACTTTCAATAAAGTGAGGTTAAACTCATGGGCATGGAAATACAAAGTAGAGATCACACCACAAGAGTAAAAGAAATGATAAGATATTAAAGTAAGTAAAGGTGCACAAAAAATAAATTGTTGAACCATGGGATTGATGAAGGAATGCCACTTTTAACATTAAGAATAAAGTAAGTCAGAAGGAAAAAGACAGTTTTTGTTTGTGAATAGCTGGCTGGCTACATGCTTAATGACTTGTACAGATACCTCTAGATTTTTACAATACAATTATATTGTTATTTTAAAAGCAATCTTAATATAATTTTATTTATCTAACATCTGATAATAGGATCAAATGGTGTTCAAATACATTAGACTTGTTGTGACGTTGAGATAATTATTTTGAATTTAGCACTGAACATTTATATTATGTTCCAGAGATGATTTTCAATTAATCAACTTTATGAAATAAATCAAAATTGATTAATTTTGTAAATATGAGGAAGGAAAACTATTATTTTGCTTGCTACTCCTGAATATGTTTGAAATAATATCTTATTAAATTGGGTATTTTGAGCTTTTCTACCCTGATGTGATTTATTTACTATTTCTTTAAATTGAATTCTTCATTGGTACCTTTTATATACACATCATGAGCACATTCGATACTGAAAATTTGTATCAGAATATGACACAAGTTAATTCTCATTTTTCTCCATCCCCCTACCCACTGTACAACCCTCCATATGTATATCCTTTATTTCCTTTTTTTTTTTTTTTTTTTTTTTGAGGTAGGGTCTTGCTTTTTTAGTTCAGACTCGCTCTGAGCTCACTAAGTAGACCAGGTGATCCCGGAACTCAACTCACAGGAATCCTCCTGCCTCTGCCTCCTTAGTGCAGAGATTATAGGTGTGAGCCACAACACCTGGCACTGTGGTATGTGGTTCTGATTGCTGGTGGACATGAATCACTATGCCTGGCATTTTTGCATGTGGTTACTGGGCATTGAACCCCTGGCCCTTGTGTTTGTAAGACAGGAGCTGGAACCACTAAGCTAAATCACTGGCCCCTTTATTTCTTTTTTTAACATATTTTGTTCTTTCCCCTCCTTACTTACACCTACCCTTCGAATATTTTCTAATTTATAATATCTATCATACATTTATATCACTTTGGAAACAGGATATAAACTGATCCTATAATAAAGTAGTGGACAAGATTTATGAGAAATTACAAGATATTCTCAAAGGACTTCAAAGTCTAAGTCAGGCACTGAAACTACAAAAAAAAAAGTACTGAGGAAAATAGAGCAAAATAAGAAGCAATCCATGACTGCAAAATGAAAGAGCCTAACCACAATCTGTAGTCAGGCCTAGGCCAAAAATTAAATATTAAGCAATAACTTTAAATAAGGTCTGGCTGTATGATTCTACAATAAGACTAAACAAAAGACTTAACGTTTTTCATATTTCATTATAATTCTATTTGATTCCCCATAGTTTCCATTGTAAAATTTTAAAATCTAAAAAACGAAGCCACTAATGTACATCTAATCATTGCACCAGTATTTGTAAAACTAAGAAGACTCATCTGTCTGTATTTTTAAAATTTGTTTACACAGAAGTCAATGTATATTTCCTTCTTCCAATGTGCCATGGACTGAAACTTCTGAAAACGTGAGCTAGCAAACCCTCCTCCTTTAACTAGTGAGCTTCAAGTATTGTATCTCAGCCATGAAAAGCAGCCAGATGCATGTCAGACAGCTAAGAGTGAATCTTAATACTTCTTACATAAACAAGTAATAACTGTGTGACGTGGTGGATGTATTAAGCGACACACTTAAAAATTCTGTGATTTAACAATCACACAATACATGCATGTATGCCTAACTTCACGCTGTTCTCCATAAAATACAACAATGTATTTTCATGAATCAAAAATATATGTTTAAAATAAATAAAAGCAAGTAAATGCAAAATATCTTCTAGTGACATCTGATAAATCTCTTTGTCCCATATGCTATGTTAACATAGTCACAAGGAGATTTTCTATATAGGTACTTTTTAATAAATAGCATTTGAAAATATGAGCCAAAAGTAATATTTATTATTTTATTCACCCTTCACAGGGTAGACAATAGATCTAATTTCATCATGGTAGAAGAAATATACATGGTTTATAAATTAACTATGTCAATGAAAAAGAAGCCTTATTCTTAGAAGATGACCATTTAATCTAGTCATATTAAATGGGAACCATTCACCTATGTCTATAGGTATGTCTAAACATCATGCTGCTATTGGCCATCCATATTTTAGTTATGAAAAATGACTGGGTTTTAACAAAGTTTTTGTCTTTTTTTCCCCTATCGGGGCTGTTCATAGAAACCTAGTGGTCCCCAACCCGGGAGATCAACATATTTTTTTCTCTGTGTATATAAGGATTCGGGGGTAGTACGGTGGCAAATGAAAGGGAAAAAATGAGCATCAAGATATATCATGTACAGGTATAAATTTCAGTGTTGAATGTGATTGTAATGTTTATGGAAAAATGTACCAATAGGCTCAATTTAACACCTGAGCAGCATAGCGCACTACAGCCTAGAATTCCTGTCCTCAAGGGGTCTTAATACCTCAGCCCCCCAGGTAGCTGGGACTACAAGCCACTCTCCACCACACCTGGCTTGTCTTTTATTGATTGATTTTCATTGGTACGTTTTATGCATACATATGATAACATTCAACTTTGAAAATTTACATGACACATTTGATTCTAAGGCTTCCCCCTTCCCCTACCTTCCGGATAGTCCCTACTCCCTATGTACATACGGTTTTTTTTTTTTTTTTTTAGAATCAAATATTTTCTTTCCCGTCTTTATTTTCCCTTATTGATTCTTTCCCTTTTCCTTTTGTACATTTTCTTTCTATTTTACATTACCTATCATACCCATTTTTTTTTTTCCTATTTCCTTGGATAGCCCATTTGATGATATAATTTCCTAATTAAATAGAAATTAATTTTCTATCTATATAAAAAGGAATATACAAGTAAAATATTGATGATATTGATGAAAGATTTTCATTATGGAGGCATAATGAAAATAAGAGAAATAATAAAGAGTAATGTTATATTAATTAGGCTGACAATACTGCTCTGTGTTGAAATAGTTTCTTGAATAACACAGAAGAAATAGAAAAAGATGAAAGAATTGTAAAAATAGTATGAAATAAGAGATGCGTGCTACAATGCAACTGTCTAAATACTTAAGAAAACTGGGAGACACGTTTATTACTCAGCATTGTAAATGATATTATCATCAATTTAATTAGACATTTAGAACAAATTAGTAAAACATGGAGTCAATAAATTCTATAATATATAATATATTTAACATTTATTTTCAGACATTTACAAATGGACCTTGAGGACATACTCATAAATGAAATAAATAGGACACAGCTGTGTTAATACTTTATCATTTCTTTGATACGAGTAATTTAAGGTGGAAATTACTTCTAAAATGTATGATAGGTATTGTGAAACAGGAAGAAAATGTTCATAAATTAAAAGGAAAAGTGGGTGGGGTAAAAAAGAAGGAAAGAAAAAATTTGAATGTAAAAAAAAATAAAGCTTATGTATATAAGGGGCAGGGAGTTGTAGGAAGGGCAAGGGAATGGGAAAATATGAGAATTAAAATGTGTCATGTACTGGTACAAACACTTAATCTTGAATGTGATATTAATGTATATATAAAACGGACCAGTAAAACAAAATTTAAAAAGAATTTTGTATGCACAGGGTTTTATAAAGCATGAATATAATAGCTTTGTTTTTCAAGAAACTTCATTTATTTTGCAAACAGAAGATGTCAATATCCATTCAACTATGTATATAATAAATCCAAAATTAAGTTTTTAGAATATTAAAAATACTTTCATGAGAAAGTACACTTGAAAATAAAAAAAAAATTCAACACTATTCAACATTAAATGAATTTACTCAATTAATTATTAGTTTATTAAGTTTAACTGAAGTATGTATTTCATTAAATAAACTGCCATCAGAGCTACAATACATTTCTAATACTGATTAAAAGTTCATTTTGGGGCCCGGGGAGTAGCTCAGTGGTTCAGGCACCTGTCTTGCAAGTGCAAGGGCCTGGGTTCGATCCCCGGTAACCATATAACAATACTGGGCGTGGGGACTCAGGCCCAGCAGCAACCAGTATCACATACCACAGTGCCGGGCGTGGTGGCTCACACCTGTAATCCCAGCACTCGGGAGGCAGAGGCAGGAGGATTGTGATGTGAGTTTGAGGCTGAGCTCGGGGCCAGGCTGAACTACAAAGCGAGACTGTCTCAAAAAACCTAAAAAAAAAAAGTTCGTTTTTGTCTCGGTGTGAGGGAACGTCCAGGGAGGAGTTTCCGGAGACCCCTGGTGCCGTGGTGGTGTGCAGTTGGTTTCCCCTGCGTTCATGTGGTTCAAGTTTTTGCTCTGCCGACACTGACCTCGGCGAGCTGACTCATGATCAGAAGTCTTGTCTCTCACAGGTGTGATCTTCAGCGGACTGCCATTCAAGTTGAAATGAGTGCTGAAACAATTCATTTGTAAATAAAAGAGCAAGATGCTTTTCTAGACTGTTGTCTGTGCATAATCTCTCCCTTGAAAATGTTACTCTGACCCCCAGGTAACTTTGTTTTATTTTTAAAATCTTTGCATTAATTTTTCAATTTAGCAAATAAGTAATACATAAGTTTGGAGACAGGTAATGTTTCGGGTAATATAAAAAATTTTAGGGGGCCGGGGAGTTAGCTCAGTGGTTCCTGCGCCTGTCTCGCAAGCGCAAGGACCCGGGTTCGATTCCCCGGTAACCACATAACAATACTGGGTGTGGAGACCCACACGCAGCAGCAACCAGTACCACATACCACAGTGCCGGGCGTGGTGGCTCACGCCTGTAATCCCAGCACTTGGGAGGCAGAGGCAGGAGGATTGTGATGTGAGTTTGAGGCTGAGCTCAGGGCCAGCCTGAACCACAAAAGCGAGACCCTGTCTCCAAAAACCTAAAAAAAAAAAAAAAAAAAATTTAGCAAAATCACAATTATATGTCTTGACAGTAATAATCTCTTAAATATACATCCCAACATAACAACTTCCTAAGAAAAAAAGAATAATATCTATTTTCAAAAAGCTGTTATGGGGCTGTGGAGTTAGCTCAGTGGTTCCAGCGCCTGTTGTGCAAGCTCAAGGGCCCGGGTTTGATTCCCGGTAAACACATAACAATACTGAGCATGAAGACTCACACCAGCAGCAATCAGTACCACATAGCACAGTGCTGGGTGTGGTGGCTCATGCCTGTAATCCCAGCACTCGGGAGGCAAAGGCAGGAGGATTGCTGTGATGGGAGTTCGAGGCTGAGCTCAGGGCCAGGCTGAACTACAAAATGAGACCATGTCTAAAAAAAAAGAAAAAGAAAAAGCTGTTAAAACTAATACTCATAAATATGTTATCCTACGTTTTTTTTTTTCTTTCTTTCTCAGAGAATAAAGAGAATTCATCTAATTTTTGAGGACAGCACTTAGGAAATTGTTTCTATTCCAATTTGAGCAAACACTCTGTAATGCACTAATTAAATATAGTTCCCTGGTGCTATGTTTAAACAGCTTCTTCAAGTGTTTCAGCTATATTTCAGATTTTGATCACACGCTGAGTCAAAAGCTCCATCGCAGGCATCTGTACTTCTAGTTTTGACAATTCCGTGAAGTAATTTAGCTTTCTTGTCAATATGGTTATTTAACCACGGTCAAGTTGACCGCGAATCTAACTCCAGGAAACATTTAGATGTTCTAAATTCAAAGCTCTTGATTTCTGTTCCATCAAGGAAATTTTAATTGATAAGAAATAAAATCTAGAACAGGTATTAGTTTCAGCGTTTTTAAACATATTTGTTTATGGTAATGTCAATAACTTTTTGGCTGTCATTTGGGAACAGACACAGACTGATACAAAATACTGCAGTATTACATACCAAGCACCAAATGATATGATGTAGCTTTTTAATAGTTACTGCTTGCAGTGTACCTTTAATAAAATATTTTACACTCACCAGAAAAATCTTTGCAATAAAAATATGTGCTAGCCCTGATCCATTGCACACATTAATTCTTTACATTTATCTATATCAGAAATTTATTAAAATGAAACTCTAGAGAAATAATAAGATTGCTTTCATTAAAGAAGAGACTTCTGGCCATTTCTACTGAAGCTAATAATTTGTCAACCTGCAAATAAGAGCACAATGAAGAACAAATGGGCGCTACAGTCTTGATGTGTTAGAGTGTGGTCAATTTGGTGACAGAGGGAGACTGCTGCCTCGCTGAGACACACATTCCATATCCATCCTGATCCACCAGTCATTTGAGAAAAACAGTCCTGACCTTTCCACTCTCAGCTCTGCTTTCTGTTTCTGGAACCTACTTTGCCCAAGGTATGTATCACGTATAAATTATAAATACTCTGAACACACGGCAGTCTCTAGAGCTTTTTCTCTTTTTTTCCAATTTTATCAGCATCTGTAGACCAAGAAAACCCAGCTACTTGGGCATTAATGTTTAGTCACTATGTGTCTTTCTTTAAATTTAAATGGTGAAGGAAATAGTTCAAGGAAATATTTGAAAGTATTACTCTTTCCTGAATTCTTAAATGGGTTTATAAAGTTCAATTTGGCTTGATTGTTTACTTTTATAGTAGAAAAACGCAATAAATATAATTGGGGCCTTGTGAAGTGTCTTAGTAATGGGGATGTATTATCAATCTTGAATTTTTAAATAAATGTGCTGATGGAAATATTTTTAAATCTATGTTACCTTCATTTCTCAAGGGCAAATATGCATTATTGGTCAAAAAAACAAATAAAAGATTCTATCATTATTTAATCCTATATCATATAAATTTCTTACCTTCTATGTATTTATTTTTCCTGTTCTGTACTTTTTAAAACTTGAGAACAGCACTGAAAACTTAATGGGTTTTTCAAGAATTTAATGAAGCATAAATATCACTTCTTCCTACTTTAACAAGAATTATTCCAAATTTATGGGCAAGTTTTTATTGTTTTTGTAATAAAAACATCTAAATCCCAGACTAAAGGGTGAGCTGACTTTCATGGTTTTGAATTGATCTAACTAAAGACTCAGTCTGTTATCTTAGTGTTCAGATTTGATATACTACTTCTCACTTTTAATTTCTAGAATGTTGAAAGAAGGAAGGTAGGTTTGATATAGTTTAAGACTCAGTGCCCAATTCAGTCCCTGTGAAATGTAAGCTAAGGAAGCCTCTTTACATTTTCACCGTTTAACAACTGAAAAAAATAATCACAGTAGTCAGCAATTAAGACTGTGCTTTTCAGCCAAACAAAGGAATGAGTGGACTGAAATGATAGTGTTTATGGTCAGATAGAGGACTTGCAGCAATTACAGAAATCTTCCTTCCTTTTCCCAGCATGCTGAGTTTCAGTGGGAAACCTCACATAGTTTTACAGGATGGAGAGAAAATGATTCTGATTGGTGCTTGAGATGCGGGAGACCAGTTAGCTGGCTGCTTTCCCATTGTTTTTGTGGACTTGGTTAAAGGAAATCATGACCTCCTTTGCTGTTCTCAAGAGGTTTTCTAATGTTTTAGAGACAAATCTCTGTTTGGACATTGATAACATATGAAGTTAAAATTATCCAAAACACTTGGAATGTGAATCAAAGAGTAACCATCTATTTGACTGGCCAAAAAGAAACCAAAAAGGAACAATAACCTTTCCAGGTCTGTCAAGGGAAGAAATGAAGCTATACTTGTTATACAGAAAATTTTATTGTTGTATACTATTAAAGTCTTTGAAAGCATTTATTTTCTATTTCATAGCTGCTGTATGATAAAAATTTTATACTGGACTGAAAACTCATAATATAGGGTATTACATATTAGATTCAGTCATCTCAACCCCCTTAGACATAATATAATCACAAAACACAGACACAATTTTACAAATAGACTAAAGATTTTAGTGAAAGTCAAATTATATACTGAACAACCATGTTGTTATCATTGTATATTTAAACATATCATTAAGTTAAGCAAACTCTCATGTATAGTTCTGTATTTAAATATGTACACCTGAAAGATTAGGATTTCTCCTCTCTATTTTTTTCTAAATACTGCATAAGACATAATCTTAAATTCATGGATATAAGTTGTTTCTGTTATCACAGAAATTTAAAGGCACACCACAACTAGTTTCTACCCTTCCACAACTGTTTTCTTTCATAGCAGTTTATCTGCTGCTCCAATCCCTTGATCCATCCACATATACAATATTCATAGCTTTACATTCTAATCATAACATTCTGGGCCGGGGAATTAGCTCAGTGGTTCCGGCACCTGTCTTGCAAGCGCAAGGGTCCGGGTTTGATCCCCAGTAACCACATACCATACTGGGTATGGAGACTCACACCCAGCCGCAATCAGTGCCACATACCAAGTGCCGGGCATGGTGGCTCACACCTGTAATCCCAGCAATTGGGAGGCAGAGGCAGGAGGATTGCTGTGATGTGAGTTTGAGGATGAGCTCAGGGCCAACTTGAACTACAAAGTGAGACCCTGTCTCAAAATAAATAAATAAATATAATAAATAAATAAATAAAACAATAATCATAACATTCTGTTTTTTACAACTGTCCCTAGGATTCACCATGCTATTCTTTTTTCTAGCTTCTTTCTCTCCTCAATTTCTTCATTCCTGTTCTTCCCCTGCCTTGAACTTTTTATCTTTCACAAAAAAGTTTGATTTATAGTAATCTTAAAAATGTGTCATTTATTTGTGATAGTTACACTTACCAATTATTTTAAAGTTATCTTGAGATAAACACTGATTTGTCACAGTTATCTATGTAAATGCTACAACAAGAAATTCTTTGCAAACACAGTTTCAGAAATATGTAGAAAATATCAAACACACTATATGTTACAATGGGTATTAAATATGTAGTATGGGTATTATCTGTAGTATGTATTACACCATATAGGATGATTAATCGAGTTCCATTCATTTCATTAAATATGACTTTATAATTTAATATTACTTAAGTTAAATGATTTTATTATGGAAAATTACTTTCTCACTGTAGAGACATTGACTTATTTTTAGAGAATCTTAAAGCTTTCCATTTTAAAGAGAATCCAAATATTCTATGGAATAGAATCCAGATATTCTATTTGGAATCCAAATGTTCCAAATATTGTATTCCATATAATACAATGGGTATTATATATAGTGTGTATTACACCATATAGGATGATTAATCGGGTTCCACTCATTTCATTAAATATGACTATATAATTTAATATTACTTAAGTTAAATAATATTATTATGGAAAGTTACTTTCTCACTGTAGTTGAAACTGACTTATTTTTAGAGACTCTTAAAGCTTCCAATTTTAAAGAAAATCCAAATATTCTATGCTAAATATTTTCTTTTTTCAGACTGATCTATAGCATCATGGCAAACCTAGTTACTGGAAGATATTAAGAGGAATTTTATGTTGTTCTGGAGCTCAAATCTCATGACTGATAATTAGAGAGTATTGAACTATTTCACATATTGAATCATAGATATCTTACAGATCACAATTTCTGAATTTCTTGCCCTCATTCAATTTCCAACAAAATTTGAAGGACCAGATGAGCAAGATGGGTCAGAGAGGATATCAACTAGATACTGTAAACAAAACCGTGTATAGTTAGGGACATGTTAAGATGTAGTATTATAATTATTTTATCATGAAAATATTACGAGTGAAATTTAATTAAATAAGCCAAAATACATAAATACAACATGAAAGATATACAGAGGACTTTAAAATATCAGAAGCAATCCAAAGAAACACGTTTCTCATATATAATTTGTTTGTATTTAATATGAACATAAATTTTAATGTTTAATATTTCCATAAACATAGTATACTCATATATTCAATTTATAATCACTTCTAATAGCATCCAATAATTCATAATTTTGTCTCTGTTGAAGATAGAGACTAAAACCTGGCTCATGCTAGGTAAGATAACTGCCACTGGGCTACATCTCCCTTTTTACTTTGTTCTTAGATAAGGTCTCACTAAGTTGCTCAGGCTGACCTCAAACTTGACTTGCTTCAGTCACAACCACCTAAATCACTGGATACAGACATGTACCATCATGCATATCAAGAAATAGTATTCTAAGATTTGTACCTTCATTGTCTGAGTTCATCTGCTTTTTGTAAAACAGTGTCTGAGATACAAAAGACAGTTCACATATGTCTTTCAAATAAACTTATTGGAAAATATTTAGGTTATTTAACAACAGCAAGTGACAAAAATTCATCTAGAACCAGAAGAGATCTAGAAAAGCAAAAGCATTCTAGGCAACAAAGGTAAGGCAGAGACACTATCAAATTCTTCAACTTGAAACTATCCTACTAAGCCATTGTGCTAAAAACAGCATGATCCTGGTACAGAAACAGACCTGAGGATCAGTGGAAAAACTAGAAGATGCAGATACAACTCCAGACATACTGAGCCTGAAATACATAGTGAGACTCTGTAAAAAAACAAACAAAAACCCTAAAAAATAAATAAAATGTACAAAAAAACTCAATAAAATGAAAACAAATAATTTTATTAAAATTGGTTAAAGTCCAAAATATTTTCTTAAGAAAATGAAGACACGAGAGCGCCCAGGGACTGAGTTTAGCAGTGGGTGGCTCAGGAAACGGCGACTGCGGCACCCAGTCTACGTCACCGAATCTGCACCGGGTTTGGAGCTTACTGGCCTCCAGGCCCATGCCAGAAGAGGGTCCAGGGACTGAGTTTAGCAGCAGGCAGCTTGGGAAGCAGTGACTGCAGTACCGAGTCTGCGTCACTGAATCTGCGCCGGGTTTGGAGTTTACTTGTCTCCAGGCCCACACTGGAAGAGCACCCAGGGACTGAGGTTAGCAGCGGGTGGCTCAGGAAACAGCGACTGAGGCACCGAGTCTGCGTCACCAAATCTGCACCAGGGTTAGAGCTTACTGGCCTCCAGGCCTATGCCAGAAGAGCACCCAGGGACTGAGTTTAGCAGCGGACGGCTCGGGAAATGGCAACTGTGCCACCGAATCTGCACCAGGTTTGGAGCTTACTGGCCTCCAGGCCCATGCCAGAAGAGTGCCAAGGGACTGAGTTTAGCAGCAGGAGGCTCGGGGAATGGTGACTGTGCCACCAAAGCTGCACCGGGGTTGGAGCTTACTGGCCTCCAGGCCCACGCCAGAAGAGCACCCAGGGACTGGGTTTAGCAGCGGGCGGCTCAGGAAACAGCGACTGTGACACCGAGTCTGTGTCACCAAATTTGTGCAGGGGTTAGAGCTTACTGGCCTCCAGGCCTACACCGGAAGAGCGCCCAGGGACTGAGTTTGGCAGCAGGCAGCTTGGGAAGCGGTGACTGCAGCACCAAGTCTGCGTCACTGAATCTGCACCGGGCTTGGAGTTTACTTGTCTCCAGGCTCACACTGGAAGACCGCCCAGGGACTGAGGTTAGCAGCGGGCGGCTCAGGAAACAGCGACTGTGGAACCGAGTCTGCGTCACTGAATCTGCACCGGGGTTAGAGCTTACTGGCCTCCAGGCCTACACCGGAGGAGCACCCAGGGACTGAGGTTAGCACTTCAGAGTGTGATTTTCTCCACAGTAACTGCAGAAGCACATCCAGTCAGCTTGTATTGGTGAGTAGGTAGGCCTTTTGGAACAACAGCCCCTAACATTGCAACTTCACAGGGCCTACAGCCTACTGGCCTCCGGGCCGACTGTACAAGTGAGCCCAGAGACTCTGTATTGCTGAGCAGGTGGGCCAATTGCAACCTCAGACAGTGCCATTGTAGCAGTTCAGGAGTCACAGTCTCCCTGCCTCTCAAGCAGAGAGGAGAAGGTGTTCTGACTGTTTTGATTGAGTGTCTCATATGGTGTACTAGAACTAGGGGTTTTTCTTTAGGTCCCAATACAGACTGCAAAGAACAACCCAGGAAACACTGCTATTTTAAGGTTCCTAACTATTAGGAGGAAAGTGACTTGAAACAAACAGCGCCAGAAAACAGGGCAGGTCAGAGATGAGGAAACACTCCAAATCTCAGACACAAAGATCCTCACCTCCAAGTAACACAAGGGGAAGGGAAATAGAGAAGTTGGAAACCCAGTCTCCAGGGCCCTCGGATATGGTAACCAAAGCAGATCTAGTAAAAAGGAAATCAGAACTGATCTCTGAGATGAAAGCAGAGATATTGGACACTGTCAACATGATGATTAATAAAACTAAAGAGGAAATCATGGAGTTGATAGAATCCAAGATAGCAAAAGCAATGGAAGCTTTTAAACACCTGCAAGCAGAAGCCCAGGAAATCGAGAAAGAAAATGAAAGTTTGCACAATAGAATGAATTTGGCAGAAGAACGAATTTCAGACCTAGAAGACAGGACCTCAACCAAAGAACGGGAAAGGCATAATCTATGGAAAAAAGCAAGTGATAATGAAAAGTCAATCCAACAGCTCCTAGATGATTCAAAGAAGAATAACATAAGATTGATTGGAGTCACTGAGGAAGCAAGAGACGATGCTAAAGATATCAGAAAGCTATTCACAGAGATAATGGCAGAAAACTTCACAGAAAAAGGTAAAGAATTGGACATACAAATATATGAAACATACAGAACGCCACATGCCCGTGACATGAAAAAATCTACACCTAGGCATATCATCATAAAAGTCCCAGCTATCCATAAAAGAATGAAATACTGAAAGCAGCCAGAGAAAAGAAAACAGTTACATTCCAAGGGAAGCCTGTCAGGATCACAGCGGACTTCTCAACTCAAACACTCAATGCAAGAAAAGCCTGGAGTAAAGTCTTCAAAGCCCTAAAGGAAAACAACTTCCAACCCACACTGATGTATCCTGCCAAACTAGCCTTCAAAATTGATGGGGAAATAAGATACTTCATGACAAAGAACACCTGAAAAACTTCACAAATATGAAACCTGTGCTCCAAAACATTTTAAAGAATATCTTGGAGAAAAATAAGGAAAGTTACAAATCCATGATACCTAACCGAGTCAATCCATGAGCCCAAACAAGAAACTGATAGGGAAAGGGCAGAAGTAGAATAACACAGCCAAGAACAGGAAAACATGGCAGCACTAAATTTACTTGTATCAGTAATAACAATTAATGTCAATGGACTCAACGCGCCAATTAAGAGATGCAGACTGGCACAGTGGATCAAAAAACAAGATCCTACAATCTGCTGGATACAAGAAACACACCTAATTCAGAAAGAAACCCGTGGCCTAAAAGTAAAGGGATGGAAAACAATACTCCATGCGACAGGAAACAGCAAGAAAGCAGGAGTGGTGATTTTATTTGCAGACAAAATAGACTTCAAGCCAAAACTGATAAAGAGAGATAAAGATGGACACTATCTTTTAGTTCAGGGAAAAATCCAAGAGACAGAAATCACAATCATAAATATCTATGCTCCAAATTTGAATGCACCCAACTATATAGAACAAATATTAACGGATTTGAAAAACCAGATAAACTCCAATACAATAATAGTAGGGGACCTCAATACCCCACTGTCACAAAGAGACAGATCGACTGGACAAAAAGTCACTAAGGAAATCCTTGAGCTCAACCAGACTCTTCAACAAATGGACTTAATAGATGCCTACAGAGTATTTCACCACACAAAGTGAGAATATACATTATTCTCAGCTGCTCATGGATCATTCTCCAAAATAGACCATGTGCTCATTCATACAACAGGTTTAAGCAAATATAAAGGGATTGAAGTTATCCCTTGTATACTATCGGACCATAGTGCCCTGAAATTGCAGTTGAATAGCAAAGGAAAGCCCAGGATCTTCACAAACACATGGAAACTGAACAACATTCTGCTGACCAGCCAATGGGTCACAGAAGAAATTAGAGAAGAAATTGAGCAGTTCTTACAACTAAACGATAACCCCAGTACAACATATAGAAATTTATGGGACACAATGAAAGCAGTTCTACGAGGAAAATTCATAGCACTGAAGGCCTACATCCAGAAAATGGAGCAAGCTCAAAAAAAAAAACAACTTAATGCTGCACCTCAAGCAACTAGAAAGAGAGGAGCAAAACAAACTCAAAGCTCGCACTAGGCAAGAAATTATAAGGATCAGGGCAGAAATTAATGCAATAGAAACAAAGAGAACAGTTCAAAAAAATCAATGAATCAAAAAGTTGGTTCTTTGAGAGGATAAACAAAATTGATAGACCCTTAGCCAACCTCATTAAAGAAAGGAAGGAAAAGGCTCATATCTATGCTATTAGGAATGAGAAAAGAGAAATTACTACCAACCCAGAGGAAGTCCAGAGGATAATAAACACCTGCTTTGAAAATTTATACTTAAATAAAATGGAAAATGCAGAAGAAATGGACAGATTTGTAGACACATATGAACTCCCAAAGCTGAATAAAGAAGATATAGAAATGTAAAATGCCCCAATAACAATCCCTGAAATTGAAAATGTAATTAAAAACTTGCCAACAAAGAAAAGTCCTGGACCTGATGGTTTTACTGCTGAATTCTACAAAACTTTTAAAGAAGAGTTAGTGCCTCTACTTCTGAAACTCTTCAATGAAATTGAAAAGGAAGCAGTACTCCCAAACTCATTCCTGGAAGCAACCATTACCCTGATTCCAAAAGCAGAGAAAGACTCAACCAAAAAAGAGAACTACAGGCCAATATCTCTAATGAATATCGATGCAAAAATCCTCAATAAGATCCTGGCAAACAGAATACAGAGAATTATCGAAAAGATTATACACCCTGACCAAGTTGGATTCATCCCAGGGATGCAAGGATGGTTCAACATACGTAAATCAAACAATGTTATACAATATATTAACAGGCTTAAGGACAAAAATCATATGGTCATCTCAATTGATGCAGAAAAAGCGTTTGACAAAATACAACACCCATTTATGTTCAAAACTCTACAGAAGATCAGAATAGATGGTCTCTATCTCAAACTAATAAAAGCTATCTATGAGAAACCTTCAGCCAGTATCATACTAAATGGTCAAAAATTGAAATCTTTCACAATAAGATCAGGAACACGACAAGGGTGTCCTCTCTCACCACTTCTGTTCAATATAGTTCTGGAAATATTAGCCGTAGCAATTAGGCAAGAGAAAGAAATAAAAGGAATAAAGATTGGAAAAGAAGAAGTTAAATTGTCATTATTTGCGGATGATATGATACTCTATCTAGAGGATCCTAAAAACTCAATTAAAAACCTGCTGGACCTAATTGCCAATTTTAGCCACGTAGCTGGTTACAAGGTCAACGTTCAAAAATCAATAGCCTTCATATACACAAACAGTAGACCCACTGAGATAGAAATTGGAGAGTCAGTCCCTTTCACAATAGCACCCCAAAAAATAAAATACTTAGGAATCAATCTAACAAAGGAGATGAAAGACCTTTACTCTGAAAACTATAGCACTCTGAAAAAGGAGAAGAAGATGATATCAAAAAATGGAAATACATACCTTGCTCCTGGGTAGGAAGAACCAATATTGTCAAAATGGCTATACTCCCAAAACTACTCTACACATTCAACGCAATCCCGATTCAAATCCCAACAGCATATTTCACAGATCTAGAGAAAAAAATTCAAACTTTCATCTGGAACCACAAAAGACCTAGAATAGCAAAAGCAATTCTAAGCAACAGGGACATGGTCGGGAATTATCACAACTCCGAACCTGAAACTATACTATAAAGCCACTGTGATAAAAACTGCGTGGTACTGGCAAAGTAACAGACCCGAGGATCAATGGAGTAGACTAGAAGATCCAGAAACTACTCCAGATACACTGAGCCACCTCATCTTTGACAAAGGAGCCCAAAATCCTCAATGGAGGAAACATAGCCTCTTTAACAAATGGTGCTGGAAAAACTGGGTTTTAACTTTCCAAAGGCTAAAACTAGATCTAACTCTTTCACCGTGTACCAAGCTAAAATCAAAGTGGATAAGAGACCTAAATATTAAAACAGACACTCTAAACCTACTGCAAAACAGGTTAGGTAAAACTCTCGAAGAT